>JAHZNA010005423.1:0-29208 GCA_027743935.1 Sinodicranocentrus sp. ZH6 | reverse complement strand
TCTGGTGTTATTTCTACTCAAGTTCAGACCGGATCTATTGGAACACCCCCTTATAACAGTGTAGTACAATTAAGAATTTCAACATTTTTATCTTTTCTTTCTCTCCAAAACGTTTTCTTATACATTTGACCATAACTATTGAAAATTTTGGAGCAACTTTAGCCCTTTCTTTATATTCTAGCCAATTATGTTGTCATTAAAGGATAATAATAACAGTAAATTACGATAGCAATTATTAATTTAATAAAAAATTTCCCTTTCTTTCTAAACTGTTGACTCCTATTGAATAGAACAATCAACTAATGATATAGTACACAGTACACACACCAATCATAACGCTTGTTTACTCTGATAAACTTAATAAAAATTAGCCTAATAGCAAGATAGCTTGATTAAAGCATCAATTGATTACCACCATAGTAATAATAATAACAGTATTAGTGATTCGTACACATGCATGAATAGACTTGCCAAAAATGGTGTGAAAAAGAGTAAATAAATTCGTCGAAGAATATGCAGCCATTGTTGATACCGTGAAATATGCCTATTAGCACGTTTCCATTATTCGTTGAATAACATTATTATTATACTTATATGTATGATATATATCTGTCTACCTAATTTCTATCAATGAGAATGGAATATATAACGACACCATAAAAATCGCATTTTGGTTGAAAACATGAACGAAATACTTTTTCGCTAGTATAGAACGTTACGTAAATATGAGAGCTATTATTGGTACAGCTTCAGTAAGTAATAAAATAATAATAAAGGTAAAGGTAAAAAGAACGAGACCACCCAGCGATACAGATCTAGCGAATTGGGCTTGTAGCATGGATGTCTGATCGAACATCATGGAACATGCACGTAAAACATCGGTACAAGTTACTTTTTCCAAAGCATGAAATCGCTTCAAAGGTAGCTGCTTCACGCTGGAAACGAGATTATACAAAGTACAAAGTTCTGTGTGTGTATTTGAAAACAACAAAGTATAGAGTAGATACAGGACAGGAGAGAGATATGAACATGTACCACATTGGCTAATGTACCATGCTAAGCTAACTGATCGTCATGAGGTTTTCTATTCTTTTCCGAACAACAACAAGAGGGAGGAAGAAGGGTTATTTTTACCCTTTTCCACATTAAGACACAGAGAAACACGTTGCTGGATCTGGCATGTCTAACAAAATCAACTGGACAAGGTAGAATTGGACATTGGAATTGATCAGGAGATGAATGACATAAAATCAAATGCATGAGTGAACTCTATGCACAAAACAATAAAATATTTCTGCAAATATTATCATGAATAGGTAGGTCAAGTTAGAAAAATTGGGAAAATAGCAACAAAAATATTATTAACTCCTTCGGTGTTCGGGAAAAGTGGATCAAGGGGAAGCATAATAAAAAACTTGTCCAGAGACTTGTTATAATACACACAGTACAGTTTGGCTTTTTGGAAATTGAAGGTTGATAAAAAATTTAGGATATTTTGGCGTTGTAACCTGCATACAATATTTACGAATGTTCCACTTCTTATCACGACTATATACTAATGTAACGATAGTATATACGACTCTTTTTGTCTTTACTCTACTTTCAAACGACATCTTAGCCCGTTCTAAAAAAAGTGTTTAAAGCACGTTTATAATTCCAATGTTTGGGAATCGGTTGATTGTGATTAATAAAAAAAGTAATAAATCGTTGTGGTTGAAGGGATGACTTGGGTTGACGAGTGACAGTTTTTTTTATAAAAACACACATGTCGGCTATATATATTTATATTTTTTTTTGCTTTTTAAAGACAGTATTATATATACGAATATGCGCCTGCCTAAGATACAAGTCGAGTGTCGGTAATAAAGAGGAGTAATAATATTAATAGCATATGAGACCCAATATCATCAATCTTCGTGCATCAACTAACCTAAATTAGCGTTCGCTCTAACTGCAGTTTCACCAAATACTGACAAGGTAGCAGTAAGTCATTTGAAATAGTATTGGAGCTATATGTGTATGCATATGTATCTGTCTCTAAATATATATACCTATTATATCATCATCATCGTGTATGTATAAACAGCATAATATATATGGAGGTATATAATATATGAAATGTACCATTTACATAACTGAAATTCTTTTCCTAACTTTCATTCAAAACTCTTCTAGCAATAAATAGTAACGCATCTTCTACCGCTTTTTCATTCGTAACGACTATATTCTTAGTACTAGTAATGTATGAAATATGAAACAAAAGGGATTTCTCCCCGTTATAAGTCTTATATGGACTGCATACCATGCAATAGTTGCTGCCAGGTTTGATTCGGTACTAAATAGGTAGCAAGCAACAGCTATTCCAAGGTTCTACAGAGAAAAAACTGAGCTGCGAAAGGGCTAACCGAGTTTTCTCAAGGAAAAGCAAAATAATATACTTTTGATGTATATGTAAAAATCATCGAACCATTGATTCCAAATTTTCATTTATTTACCAAAAGAAGAAAAAAACATTTTTTTCCACTGCCCTGTATGTGCCTTACCTATAAAAATCTTCCCTTTTTTGAATTTATCTCTATAACTTAGAATTTAGAGTTCATGTAGAACTTCGAAGCTTTGTATGATACAATTCAAGAATTATCTATTCATTAATTATGTATTAACAATTACCTATGATTACGTTTTAGCGAATTATTAAGAAACTACATTGAGCTTGGTAGTCAAAGATATGGAGGGGGACTTGACTCCATGGAGGCACCTGGTTGACCAGCAGATGACACAGATTCGGAGGCTACACTCACCGTAACATTCACATTGACGTTGACAGGAGGAAGCTCATCGGATTTTTTTGAGGTGTTGGCCTTGCTCATCTTTCCATCAGCCTTAATACTAGAAGCGGCTTTTTTTGCCGAATTGGCAGGAGGAGTGGGAGCCGGAGGCTGAGTGTTAGATTCAGTCACACAAGTCGTAGCTGGCGGGTGCCCACTGGCGGATGAAGATGGTGAATGAGATGGGGACAATGATGGAGATGGTGAGGGGGAGATTGAAGGTGATGGCGAAGTCTGTGGAGGGTCTAGCGGAATGGTCATCCACGCATGGTTCAGAATATCCTCTAAATGAGGTCTGCTCTGAGGACGAACTTTCAAACATTGGCGAATGATGTCTTGGCACTCTATAAATAAAGAAAATGCCACTCGTTAGTAATGCAATTCATGAATTTTCAAGTCTTCACAAGTATTATGCCAATGCCACCCACCGGTATGGACTAAATGGGATTTCAGTCTATTAGCTAAATTAGTAAACTTCAAGTATGGCCTAAAATATTATTTTGAATAAAACCAAAAACGAAGAAGAATATTTTCTTCTTCTGTGTTCTCATGAAAGAATGAAATATTACATCTGTGTTACACAGCTTTCAACATTTCCGCATCCTATTCATCAACCACACCAAAAAATAAATGAGAAAATGCCGCTGACAAAACACACGCGGTAATAATTGTGCGGCAATATGGCATCATGCATCTTTTCCTCGTTACAACAGAATAAACAATACTCCTTAAAATTATAATTTAACAAAAATGCTTACCGTGAGTGAGCCGGGTTCGAAAACTGATGTCAGCACGAAGAATCTGCTCATCACGTTCAAAAGGAATGTCTCCACAAACCATATCGTACAGTAAGATTCCCAAAGACCAAACTGTCGCTTGTTTTCCGTAATACTTTCCACATCTGATCCACTCCGGTGGAGCGTATACACGGGTTCCTGAAACATACAAAAATATAATCCCCCATAAAGTTCCATTCTTCAAAATAAGCTACATAGGAAGCAAATGGCGTGTTGAAACTTTAAAATTCTCTCTTGTATTTTTAGACTCTAAATTATAGCCCAATAATGGGCAATCATCGTGAAGATATACAGAAGGCTTGAGGATTATAAAAGAACCTCCCAGAAACCTGCGCTCGCTTGCAAAAAGGCTCTATAACGCTTAACGATTGATTTACGACGTGGAACAAAATTGCATTGGAGTTTCTCATGTTCTGCAAATTCTCCTGATACTTGTCGCATTCATCACATCACAAATCCATCCATCCATCCATCGCCGAGAATACAGTAAAATGGTGAAAACGAAGTCAGGAAGTGCTGTCATATAATGCCCTTTTCCCTAAGCCTCCTCCTCTCGAATCATGTAATAATGAAAGAAGTCCTTGTTGTGTTATGTGCACCAACCGTGTGAGTAAAACAAGATGTCTGCCCGTCAACGAACGGCCTCGCCGCTAACTCTCAACAATACAGGTAAAGTTTGCCATGGAATCTGAGAATAGGTAGATATATGGGCTACCCTTGGGAATGAAGGTTGAAACAAGACGGGAGCCTAATGTACCTAAAAGCTTCAATCATATTTCAACAAAGCTTTAATGTGAATGTCGGTCTTTTTGTAGACATAACAGGTGGTAGTAAATGGCTCATTTCTACGAACTTTTTCGTCCCTTTGCTGAAAGACAAAAGGATTTCAATTTTCTTTTGTAAAACAACTTGAACCAGATCTGAGATCGTAGCTTGTGAGGTAAGTACATGGACTTCTTTTGACAACGGCCCTTCACTTCATCTACCTTCCGAAGGATGAAGAGAGAGAGAGAGAGAGCAAGACAGGGATTGAAAAAAACCCATGTTATTCCTGGAAGAATTTCCTTTTGCTTACCTTAAAAGGAATTTTATGGGTCCCATTTTCTAACTTTGTGCATTCCAACTCACTAACTGAACTGTTTGCATTAAAGAGGTACATTATCTTGAGAAAATATTATAACCAAATATTTTTTCCTATGCTCAAATCCCAAAGGAATTCTCTTCCCCTCTTTGTCCTCACCACCATTTTCAGTAGTTACTTCAAAACATTCAAGGTCCAGAGGATAATCTGGCAATAATAGGATATTCACAGTTTGCCCGTCTTTCATTCATTTTATCCATCCCATGTAAACGCTACACTCGCAGATTAAGTTGATTCTGCATAAAATCATCAATATCCTAATGAAATAAAATCCTAACTTGATCCTTCGAGATGGTAATTTCCCGTAATAGGGTCTCTCGTCGTACCCACCCAAATTTTAAATTTTAATCAAGGAATCAATACATCTTCCTGATTGTAACCTAGTGGGAAAAAAATCCCTGTCCTTTTGTTTGCATCCAATCAAACTGGGTCGAGGAAAACGACCCAAATTCATGTTCCATCAAACTTTCCCAAATCCTTTTTATTCTGTGATTATCGCCCCTACATACAATACAATCTTTATCGGACTGTATTTTTCATGGACGGAGGAAATGTAATTGTTTACATTTAAACAATTCCTCCCTCGCTTTTTTGTTCTTCAAATCTCCAACACAGTACTGTTTACACTTCAACATGCAGATTTTGATAGGCAGAAATGGTTCTTATCAATGAGCAAAGTCTGGCTGAGATAAACATTTTTAACGTGCTACACAAATCACCCATAAGCACACTTCACGATTCATCTAATCTGACGAAAAGCAAAAAATGTAAGTGAATCAAAATTTCACCTGATTAATTAGATTGGTTATAAATAAAGATTAAATGATTGCTCTACTAGTTCACATCATCTAGTTGATCTATGATGAGTCTTTTGCAGCTTTACGCAATATTTCTATTACAACATGCATACTAATAGTGAATGAAAAGTAATTGAAAGAGAATTATGTATCAGCAAAAAAAAGTGATTTATCCATGGCCTAATCACTCTTTTGAGAGAGGCAAGGTCGAACAGAAGGATGTAATTCATACAATACTATAAGCTAGACATAGACCGTATCACAGGGTCAAATCCTCTGTCTCAATTTTATGCCTAATGCGGAATAGAAATCACGCAGTAGAGTCAAAAAGTCAACATTAGTGGATAAACTGCCTCAAGGTGTCACATTTATTTTCATCACACCAACGGAAGAAAATTTTTCTTCAAGCCGACAATATCCCACAGCTCAGTTTATTACATGAGAAAAAAGCGAAGCAGCCACAATAATCCTTTACTGTGTATTTAGCATAGTGGAACTTGTTACGGGAAAAGTGTTAAAGAAAACTCGACGCTTGTCTCTAGCCCCATTCGCAAGAGGCTTATTTGTGATGATGAGGGAGGTAAAAAGACCTTCAATCTACTCCTGCATATTGTGTTTGTCTGCGAGTAGCGAGAGTTTACTGACTCCAAGTAAATTCAGCAGGTGCGGTGCAGTGGAATATACATTTTAAAAAATCCCTCAGATGAAAAAAGCATTATATCCGGAGTGGATTTCGCCGTGAATATTAACATAAAAGGTTGAATCAAAGAGGTGTACCTCTCTCTCATTCTTGGGGAAAAAATCTTGTTCATGATGATAGCATAATTTTATCTGTCTGCGATTCTAGAAAGATTCGCATACTTGCATTCCCTACTTTTCTTTCTCAGACGGGATATATACCTGCCTCATCCAACCAACTATGCTAAATGAGCATCTTGCGAGTGTGGCTGAGAGTTCATTAGATAAAAAGGTTGGCCGGAGAATAATGACACCAGAGTTTATGGCGGTTCTTTATTTGCTACATTACATGCATACTTAGTGCAAGATCCCCGTGTAAAACACATATTACACATACATAAATAAATGCATGCATAAAATTGGCTTGATATGTACCTGACGACGAACTGACGACGATTAAACTGGGATTGTGTGAGGAAAATGTGTGTGCGATTGGTGGTTTCGGGTAGCAACGAAATACTACGACACTCACGTTTATCTATGCATCCCCTTGCAGACACTTGCACGTACCTACTTTTCAAGCTCAATGAATGCTTCGACTCTCTGACTTGTCCATAAATTCAAAACCAGTCAGCAAAACGGACAAAAAAAGTTCATGAGATGGGAAAGGAACCGACTCTCTCACACACTCTGCGAACATCAACACTACAAAGTACAATTGCACACACACTCAGGAATTTCACAGTATGTGGAAGGGTTAGTTAATCAACTGTTGCTATATATCTGCACTAGCCAACCAGGTTCATAAGCTTAAACGTGATATTACCACTTGCTCCTTCTGTTGCCACATCATCAACTGCGTGGATAAAGTCAAGGTCGGTTATTCTAATTTGCCTGGACGGTTGCGGTGCGGTGATTTTTGCAAAGTTGCAAGCGAGCACTGCTCTTTCGTCTACATATTATATGCATGCATACTAGTTACACCATGTCAATGAGTATAATCATATTCAAATAGGAGAGCTACTTCCCCCTAGTCAAAGACTTTACTGCTGTGGTTATCCTGTGTGGAATTTCACGTAGTTCAAATTAAGAAATCGCTAATATTCCACTTGCAGTAAGATCTTCCTCCCCCTTCACTCCATTGACTTTATGAAAATATTTTGTAAATATAACAAAGCAGAGTGGAGATAATGTCATATGACATTATTCTGCTTATCTTTCATCTTCCCATGGTTGTTTTGTCCAAATAAATGATTACGATAGTGGCGACATGGAAAATTCCACCCCGTCTTCCCATGGCAAAATGTGCTCCCTCGCAAAACCACTTGCTCCTATATGTGAAATGCAGAGAGCGTGGTAAATACTATAAAAACCTATTCCACGCCAACAAAATTGCCTAAAAGAAGCACACAGACGAGTTTGTACATCTATCAAAGGTGAATGCCTCTTGTTTCCAATCTCATTGCTTGAGTGATTATGTAAGCAGTAGAAAGAGGTTCCTGGACAGAGAGCCAGTGCACGCTGTATACTTGTCCGTTAAAGCCACTATCCGACCACCTTCACTCCACTTCAGCTACAAGTTTTTTTAAAAAACAATAGGTGCACGCTAAGCACATACCTAAGCTTGTCTGTTTTCTCGAGAATTTTGCAAGTGTAGATGGAAGAATGTGATTATTCCAAGATAACCACTTGGTTTCTCGATTTTATTACTTCACATAATCTCAAATACGTACTTTCATCTGAAAAGAGAGAGAGAAGAAAAAAACGCTTTCTCAGCAGATGGCCGACAAACAGGGTCATTGTGCCTAACGATCGTCATATTGCATAAATCTGCCGTATCTGTGAGTCCAACTCGCAGGTTGCGATTTTCATCTGTCCTTGCAACCCGTCTACCTTTTTGCACGGATTCTTTTTTATTGCAAAAAGCTAGACAAAAACTCCAGGCTTGCATGAGATAGCTAAAATCCAAATCCACTGAAACTGGTTATATAAATGAAAATAGTATATACTAAATTGCGAAAACCCTTTCCTCTTCACTTTCCTATCACGTGAATCTATAGGTACGAGAAATTTTTCTTTGTAATAATCGCATGGCAATGTTTATGCGTTTACGAACAGACTGATTTTTTCTCCTATACTCGCTTCACAATAAATGGAAACATGCAAGAAAGTTAGAGAATGCGAACATTACAACAAAAAACGTTCCATTTTCAGTGACATTGCGATGGTCAAATTGTGAATTTATTGCGTGCCAAACTCACAAAACTAAGCAAGCCCCTGCATTTATGAGATTATAACATTTAATATTAGCTATCATCACCAATTCCATGTTACTGTGACTGTGAGATATGCTACAAAAATGCTTCTAGTGTAAAAAGTGCTAGCCAAAAATTCTACTACCACTAATACTACTAGAGTAAAAAGAAACAGGACAACACCTTCAGTTAGAGATTATGCATGGCACTTTATGCGCCTCTTGTATATGTGCAAGTAAAAGCATATTGTATGCAATAGCATATCTGCATTTTACATGGGATATTATGCCCATTAGAATCACATGAGTATCGCTGATATATAAAGTGTGCATGTGCTCGGTGCTCCTTTACAAGTAGTAAGGTATGCAACTCCCAAGCCAAGCCAAGCAACGCTTGTGGAAGAAAAGTAGGGAAATAGGTCAGGCAAGCTCAATACACGACACGACATTTCAGCAACAAATCCAAAGTCCCTCATATTACAATATTTATATGTGTATCTCTGCCCATTTATTATTATATTTCCAATTATTCACCTACCTACGCATAAATGTAGGTAGTCCTCTGCTAGTTGTTATGTATGAGAGTGAGATTGTAAGTAACGTAATTTTTAGTAATGCATCATGACACTGCACTCTCTCAAAAAAGGGACGATCCTAATCGCAACAGAAGCTGCTTGAGTCGGCATTTGCAAATAACCACGTACCTTAGCCCTTTTTGTGGTGATGCAGTTTGCAGAGTTGTTGTCATCAAAGGTGAGATTGTTATTTCACGATGGTGCACATATAAACAGCAACAGTGCAATAGCAACAATAAGATGATGCGAGAGCATTCTCTCTCAGAAATAAAAAAATGCTCCTCAAGTGACTTAGGTAAGTACGAGGTGATTTCGTCATTTTTTCCACTTGCCATTGTGCACGACTGATTAAAAGATCATTGCATAAATACAAAAAGATTTGAATGGAACGCTGAAGAGGCGGCGTGAGGAAAACTGTTTTAAAATAGGGACTACGACTACTTAAAAAATGACTAAAAGCACTTAAGCATTTTGAACATTATTTTTTATTAGTGACTCCTGCTGCCAGAGAGGTAGAGGATGAATCTAGTGAAATCTAGATTTGGTTCGACAGCTCCTCACCCATAAAAAGTCAGTATGAACCTGATACCGAACATTTGCCTTTGTTGTCTGTCCTCAAAACCAATACTCACTGAAAAGCAATTTATCTGCATATCAGGATGATGACAAGCTGAAGCGTAAATTATATACATGGAAAAAATGGGAAATGAGGAAGGACAGTAAATGATATTATTCCATTTATGCTTCTGCTTACGCATAAATAAATAAATATTGCAAAAGACCACAACAACGATGGAGAGGATATGCCGAGAAGAGTAGTGAAAGAAGAGGAAGAAAATAGTCCGTTCAGCGGAATCGTATCTGGTTGGATCCTTAAAAATCGTTGGACTGTTGCCCTTGCCTTGCCGGACAGTTGGACTTTAAACCTGACCCTTGATCATCATGAATGAGGGTAGAGCAGCTGAATGCAGATGACAATGAGAATATAAGCAGGCATTGAACACATGGAGCTGACGTTGCACTCTCTCTCTACTAGATAAGAATTCTATTCATTAAAGTTAATCCTAATAAAAATAGTAATGTTAATTACTGAGAGCTCTGTCATTCACAGAAAATGCACAGGATGCATGTGGAACTGATAAATTCATTTTCCAAATACTGATATCGTGCCAACTTCTGACTAATACCAACAGCCACAAAGAAATGTATAAGAACAGTCGCACTTACACACGACGACACAGAGAAGCACACAACCAGATTTAAACTTGTTATGTTGCCATCCAAAGGATCTACGAGTCTGAGTCATCTTCTGTGGCCATACATACTTTGTACTTGGGCTGGAGACATAAGACTACGACGCTATTGACGGAACATTAATCACGCATATCCTCAAATATCATCTTTTGGAGTTTTGTAATTTTCTTTTGTAGAGTTCAGCAAGAAGCAAGGCGTAATCGCATGCCCGATGCTCTTTTGGCTCTTCCGTGCCACATAAATGGATCACCATTTGAACTTTGATCCTTTATGGGCATGGCCGTGACAACATGAAATGGTGGATAGTGTTCTCAAGACCAGATGATGATATAAATGTCATTCACAGATCAAAATATACACAACCAACAGTAGTGTGTACATACAACTTCACAATCTCATGCAGCATTGCATGACACACCCACCGTCTAAAATATTATAACTCCTTTGCCCCAACTTTTGGCTACAGTTTTGCAATGAACAGATGTTTTGTCATAAGATATTACGATTTTCAAAACATATAATTTGGGTTATTGTGTAAAAGTTGTGATGATGAGGAGGGAGCGCAAGCAAGAAATCAATTAGTGCAACACTAATCATAGGAGCAAAGATGGAGAAGATGAAACTTTTTCTTCAAATTCTCAATATTTAGCTAGCAAAAATGCTAATTTTTTTCTCAGCAAAAAAGTATCCTATTTAGCCACATACATATGAAATGGCATGAGCAGCTAGAAAAAAGCAGAGCATCTTTCCTCATTACTGTGCACAGACACGACTATATGTTGATGGCTGAAATTATCCCCAACTCACTTCCCAGTTTAATCTGCAAATAATTGAAGGATCCTTCTAGCCATATGAATGGGGAATGCTCAAAGATGGCCTTTTTATTGCACAAATTCTTTATGCATTACTTCACAACCATTCCATGCAAAGAGCACACCATACCAATTCAATCATACACCCTCAATAGGTACCAAAACGCTGAGGAATTTGATTGGCTCTCGGGCAAGCCTACCTGCAAGCTAAATTATTAGTTGGAGATGGGATTGATATAAATAAAAAAGTGTTTCTTGTAATGTATGGCTCGCCATGTGTCATAATGTCAGGTAAGAAGCCCACAGCATAATCATCAAGTAACCTTCACACTGGCAATCCGTCAATTAGCGTTAGTTATCATTGTGACGTTACACTGAATCAAGTTAAATGCATTACCGTGTTGAAAACCCAAAACTAAATATGCATGTCAAGATATATTTTTAGGTACCTAGGCCATCTTTATTTTGCAATATAAGTAGGAACATTACCATTCATCGCAGGCTAGCCTATTAAAAGGGACTTTCTTCATTGCATATGGGAATTATTTACTACCGTAATAATAATAGGATATAATGAATAATGGGCATGGCAGTGACAGCGAAATTTAAACACTTATAACTGCTCCCAATTTGCGCAATCTAGAAAAATTACAATTGTCCCAACAAGCACAATCGCAATTTTACCAGACTTTTATTAGGTCAGAGTCAAAAGAGCACGGGAATTCTCAGAGTTTCTTCTCACCGTTGAGGAACACCGTCACTTTCCGTTAGTCTCAGGCGCCTATCATCTAACAATGGAAATGCATTATTCTGAGAGGAAACTTATTATGGGAATATCCATTAACATTATTGAGTCGAGGTTACGATTTCATTGCCTATAGCAAAAAATTAAAATCTTCATGTTTGATTGGCGGTTACGCAGACCATATCCAATAATAATGCTTCAAGCCCTGAAAATTTTCCGCAATTTCAACCTCCACAACAGCAAGTGTGTTTTTGGTTGCGTGTGGTCTGCGATTGAGAACATCAACAAAAGGATTTGATTCCTCCAATGTTTATCCACCAAACATGTGCAATATCCGCGTGTGGTTTCTAACGGCTCCAGAGAACCACGTCATCATAGTTTGCTTACGTTAGAACTAGTCAGTGCAGTGTTTACGAGCATGTAGACAGCCCTGGATAGAAGAATAACTGACGACGACTGGAAACTACGTAGATAGAAAATGCTGGTTATTATCCATTGAGATCAGAGCACGTGAAAAAAACTCTGACTGGCAAGAAGAGTGGAGGAAGTCACGCGAAAGAAACACAAGTCTCCTTCTATATCCCCGTTGGGAGCTTCTTTCACACGTTCGTATAGGGATAATGGATTGGAAAACTTTTTGATTTCATTTTTCTCATATGTTAACCCACTCAGCGGAGGAGCATAAGTACTTATGTAGAATTCTGCCTGAAGGTTGCAACGTTGGCTGGAGCTCCACGAAAAAATTTCTGCTACAAACTCGCTTTACTTTCCTTAACCAAGTTTTCCTGTATCTTCATGCTTGATCAATTCAATCTCTTTTCATACATCTGTATGTCTGCCTTAGAGGAGAAAAAGAGATTTCGACAAGTGAGGTTGCCAATGAAATTGAATTATCCTCTAGAATAGGCACACACAGATAAAAAGTCGTGAGCTGTGGTGCAAGTACAAGTTTGAGAGAGGAAAGTTTGACTGACAATAATGACGGTTACTTTTGCCTTGTCTCCAATCGCACTCCTCTATTCATTCTCCATTCTGAAACCATCAAAACATCACTGCCTAGCAAAACCTCGTAGGCAATTCCAGACATTAGGGTTCAACGCTGTCGGTTGTGTGCTATTTTGCAGTGCAATTTACGTAGCGTGGCGAACACGCACTGGACACATGCATATTTCTACTGCCTTCTATTTTAATCCTTACCAAACAAAAACAAAAACATCTGACTAGCAAAACACATTTTTACTACATTGTCTTGATAAGCTTGCGCCATCATTTTCTGTGTGAGTCAAACGATATCCAACGTGCATGGACATTTTGTACACACATTAATGGAATGTTTTGTTGTTTGCATATTTTAGTCTTACTACACGCTGTAAACTGTGGTAGGGATGAGCACAGAAGGAAAATAGTAATATTATTGACTTGCATAAAATTCTTGCTCTCGACCACACGAAACTCTTTTGTACTTAACACCTTTACATTTTCAACGGGAGAGTTAATGCCAAACAATATTGAGAGAGATTGCACTTTTCCACTGCATTGGATTTGTTTACTGACAGCAACAAAAAATCCTCAAAAACATCCTCCTTTTGCATGCATATTGCAGACTACAAACAAGATTATTATCTTGAGTGATGACGATCATGTGTTTTTCTTCACCAAGTATCATTTATACACACACGTTTTTTCTCTCGATATTTGCCTAATAACGTTAGGATTAGAAAGGGAATCCTTGAGTGTGCATAAATGCGATTAAAATCATAAGCTATATGGCAGGCTATCTAGTCAACAATTCAGTTTTTATTATGGTACGCGTTGCTCTATTGAAAGTAAGGATTGCGAAGCTCTTCTAGAGAAAAAAACTGGGTTTCACATGGATTCATATGGTGATAGGATGGTGTTGCAACACTATCCTTCAATTCTCAAGTTCAACTCATCTCCTGCAAGAATCTAGCCGTTTCTAGTACAAGGATAAAAATCAAAGTTGAGTAAAATAATGGTAAACCTCTGGCAGGGAATAAATGAACAGGTTGATTGCAATCCCAGCTTTAATGGCAAATCATTTTTTAAGCGTTTTAACAGCCAGCTATAATGAGTGAAATGGATTTAGTAATTATGAACATTCCGCAAACTCGCTCATCCTCATCATCATCATGCAACTTCTGTATTGTATGAGATCGATTCATTGCGCCAATTCATTCATTCTCTCTGGTATGCCATATATATAAAGTTGCGCCAGTAGGAGTCTCCTCATATATGAGACTACCCATATATATGTATATAATAGTCATTTTAATTTCTTTTCTTTTACTTTCCACATTAACCCAAGGAATGTCTTGTGATGAAAGGTGCATATATATCCTGTTTATCGCAGCTGATATTTTTTATTATCATTGAAACATTGCTACTATGTAGGAATCTATCAGTGATCATTATTATCAGCGAGGTATTATCATCATCATCATCTTGACTTTGGAAGGTATGTTATGCGAGGAGAGTACCGCTAATCATTTCTGAGTAGCTCTTTTAGCTGCGTTGTAGTAGGTTGCGCTTTTGCGTTTCATTTTGACCTCATTATTTCGAGTCATGCAGGTATGCAGCAGCGTTTCTTTAACGTAGGACTTTTTTTGCTCACAAGTAGCAGTACCACTTGTTCGTTCAACCACTTCTACTTACCACTGCTGCCACTTGCAATTCAATTACAAACATAGATACATGCACACGCACACATTCACACATGCATTGTGAGAGATTGTGTACAGGTTGCTGTTGCTAGTGAAAAAAATCTCAGTCAACTTAACAAACCAACACCTCACTTACATTTCAATAATGCAAAACTATGCCATGTAAATTCATCTCAAACAATAATAAGAAACCCGAGCATCGTTCATAAGAAGAGTAAATGAGTTTTCTCACACAAAACTACCTACGCAAGTATGCACCATACCAATGTCCTAACCGCAGCATAGACACCAAAACAAGAGAAATGAAAGAAGTTCGTAGTCAACTAGCTGTGCACAGTACAACGGAATGTTGCAAGTAACAATGAAGACGAAATCAACTATTGTGCCTTTGCAGTACTACACAGAGGCCATAGTTCTTGAACAACGTCAGTTTTTTTTCATGAAAAACACAACAATACCACCACATACCAACGCTGCTAAATTTGAAGGAATTCATGGCCCGAATAAGAATGTATGGATTCTGGTGTGGTACAGTAAATCATCGGTGCATTATTATTGCAGAGAGTTGTAAACTACCTGCTTCGAATAACAGTACTAGACCGAGTGGGCATGAATTGTAATAAATTTTAGGAGACAAAAATCCATACATCCTAGTCAAAGATAAGGCTGCTATTAGTAATTAATTACTATTGTGGGATGTATCATGCATGCAGACTAAAAAAAAGTTACTGGAACTTTGTAACTTATAGATTTCCTTTCATAAAAGTAGAGAGACATGAAAAAGTTTACTATATGAGACATACATCATAGGCATATGAACAATTGGAGCCTCACATTGGAGCACAGTAACACACTGTTGCAGAGAATATGTACATGATGTACAAACAGAGATGAGCATGAACATAATGAACATGAGCATCACAGAGCAAGTAGATAATTGCATGAGTTGTCCTTCAAACGCAAAACACGGAAACATTCCAGAAGTAAAGAAACCTATTATCATTTAGATGTAGAAGGTCATTGCATGGTAAACAGTAAACAGAGGGAAATTTAATCATTTGTAGTAAACGTGAATGTCTCATTTTAAACGAGAGCTTATTATGATCATCATATAATAATACACACATGTCGACAAAATTATGCGCAGTTATTCTTTTAGTAGTAGTCCAAGACTCCCCAAAAGAATTTACTCGGGGGAGGGAGCTACAAAGAACCAAGTAAACAATATCATTCCCCTTTCTGCATTTCCCCTCTCAAACTCTTGTTTTCTTCATAAAACTAAATAAATAAAATTCTGGCTGACGACGTTGCACTAAAGTAAAAATTTGGGAAAAAGAACAAGGATCTTATAAGAATCTCTGACAAGAGGAAAATTGTTGGCAAGCTATTCCACAGGTACATGGACGATTGTTGATACAAAGGAACAAGCTTAGAGAGAGATTATAATTTACTGGTATTTCAACTGCATCACGGTGATGTTGGTATCCCCAGCACAAAGTATCTCAAACTATAGAGCCTGCACACATCACCAGTACAAGTGGTTGTCAGCAAAAATATGTTTATACAATAAACTCAACGAGTACTATGACCTCTGTTAACCCTACTTCTCTTTCACGTTTTTATGGGTGCATGGTGCATGCATAGGGTTGTTGTGTACCTACATTCATACATACTCTCCGTAGTAAGTACAACACACACACACAATATCTATGTATCTAGTTATCAGTCAAAACTGCTGCAGCAAAAGATGTTGATGGGAACTCATGCAGAAGTGAGAGATAAAGCAGAGGAGAAACTAGATTTTTCGAACCTTTAATAGATACTGCTCCTGCTGCAAGACATAATGCATCGTGCAGATTATAGAGAAGAAAAAACCCAATGTATGGACTGATGCAGTGCACTGCTTTCCTGTATGGAATACTAGTGCAATATAAAACTCCCCTCATTGTTGTTACACTCTGACAGTGTTTCCTTTTTTGCAGCTTCTTGCATCTATAAGTTACAGTATTTCGTCTTGAGCTCTTAAAATACACGCATGGTGAGCATGAATTTCTTTCAAAAGTTTTTTTCTTCTTTTTAAATCAGTAACATACCCATACGTGGTTTTTGCTGCGTATGCATGCGAACTTTACATAGGAGTTTGTAAATTGCTGCCTCACCCTGCACACACGTTCATTGAGAGTGCTCACCAAACTACTTTATTAACATGCAGAGAAAAACAGTTGCATACTGATGTGGAAGAGTGTGAGAGATTTCAAAGGAAATCTTTCGCAAGCCAGTAGTAGCAGCAGCTTCCCTTTTTTATTTCTCTACACAACAACACAACTGCACTAACCGAAAGGAGTATACATACATATATATGACATAATGTTTTTATGATAGTTTGTCTATATTTGTTTATTACATGCATATGGATTTGAAGGAGGAAAAGCAACAAGAGTTGGGATTCAAGCATAATTCATTATCTTCAACAATGAGAGGACGCTGTCTTCTCCATTAATACAACTTCCTCCTTTTGCATTTCATTCATCATATTTTTTCTTCCCTTCTTTCATCTTTTCTTTCAGCTTCCTGTAACATATCATTATTCAGTTTGCCAGTGGAGCAGATGAAGCTTATGGATTGAAAGGAAATGAGTGGAATTATTACATTCTGTGTTTGCTACACTACACCCCCTTCTCCATGAATTCACTAACGAGATCCTTTTTGTTTGCACACATTTTTCAAGAATGAGTAATATGAGCCAAGATTGTGTGAAGAAGAAAGTTGTAGACGGTAGACGACTGCGATGCGAATTCATTCGAGTTCTTATATCATTATTGAGCTAACCTAGCCAGGATCAACTTTCAATCTTTGCTCAAGGAAGTTGCCCGACTAATCATTAGCGTGTCTTTTGTGGAGATGTCTCCATTTCGTAATGAGTACGTGTAAAAATACTTTTTTTCTCAATGCTTTAACGCTTTGTAGACTGATCTTTCAAGCAATCAACCTGCTCATTGGGCATACATTTTCAAAGAGAAGAAAATAAAGAAAGATTGGCTTACATAAACAATTCATTCATTTTTATGGTTTGAGCACTTGAACACAATATGTATTTTGATTGTCACTAATTCAGCCCTTTCTTTAAAACTTCTTTCACATCACTAAATAAACAAACATCTGAAACAGCTAGATGGAAGGCGGATGTGAATTTTCATATGACCTATCACAAGGATTGCATTCATGGTTGAATGATATTTGCAGAAAAAGAGAATGTTTTACCATCATTTTAACAAAGATTGCAATGAAATGCAACGACGTAATAGAAAAAACAAATTAGATAAACATTAACGGCGCCATACATTACATTACTCCCAATTACTCGACAGTTCCGACCTATCTCAATTTCCAAGGTGCTACTTTTGTGTTTTCAATGTTTCAAACAGTCGGTGATTACTGTTCACCACTAAAATACAATGTTGAGAGATAATATGAATATTAGCACAAATTTTTCCTTGAATACTGCTCCAAAAAGTGGGAATTCTTTTCCAATCCTAATTTTAAATCTTGCAAGAAGAAAAAATTATGAAGTAGTGCCAAATGACACAGTTAAAACTCGCAACATCCTGTACTGATTTTTATCATGTGAACGACTACATTCATCATGATTGGAGAATACTATGCATTTCTTTTTCTAAATCCTTAGAAAAATGATGTACACGCTTTTTGTACTCACAAGAATAAAAGAGATAACAATTATAACAGGAAAGAGATTCAAAGTTTCAACATACTCAACAGTTTCTTAGAGTTGGACAAAACATAAAAATAAAAATGTTTGCTTACCGTCAAAGTCCGTGTAAAGATTCTCTCTCAAAATGGCTCCAGAGCCAAAGTCTATAAGTTTCAGACTATGAGATTTTGAGTCTACAAGGATGTTCTCATCCTGAAAAATAATAAAAATAAGCAAGCTTTTATTATTAGAGTCGCCAAATACATGGATTTATTTCTCTGTATGACATAACGACGAATAGTAAGTCGATTTTATCTCTTTCCCTTTAAAATTTACATAAACTTTTCCTACTCAAGCTCAGGTGAAGTGCAGGTGGTGAAGGCTACACATGAATAGGTATTTTTGTTGGAACTTTTTTTCTCAATGAGCTCTTGTTATATTTTAAGTTTATCAATTCTGCGCCGTGGCATTGAATTCTTTCATAAAATTCATCTCCTATCAACTCATCTTTGTAAAACGAGTAAAAAAGGCACTCGGGAAAAGGGAAACGTCTACTATCTAGAAGTAATTTGTGGATTATTAAAATGTCGAAATACGAATTTTATTAGCTTGAAATGGCATGATACTAGGTGTATAAAAGTCAGAGTGCATAAAATGAACTCGTAACCTTGCCTTGCCTAGCTTTACTTGTCTAAACGCGTAAATCCACATTTTTCCTGAGTACAAAATTCAACAGATGGGAATACCCAAGGACATGAGAACATTGAATGTTGTGAAATTTGAGTAGTTCTTTCTATCATGTTCCTTCACAAGAATGTACAGTCATAAGTAATATTTTTTAGCCATGACGGTTTGCTGCTTGAAAACCAAGCTACTGTAAACCATGTAAATTTCTTTCAGGTCATTATTCGCAAAAAATGAATTCCAGCGAAATCCGCAACCAAAACTTCCTCCAAGAATTTCAATGTAAAGTTTGCTTTGTTTTTCATTGATTTAAAATTGACAGCGAATATCCTGTCGCAAGTTATGTCTGTCTGAAAAAGAAATTTACATGTACTCGTGTCTGCGACTCTTGCTCTGGAAATTTTACAGGATATCGTAGATTAAGTGGGGCTTTCTAATTTGTATTTGGTATTCTTGTAAGTATTCATTAGCAGCAATTACTTGGGAAAGGTTATGCCACACAGTCACAATCACAGAGTGATTTGGAAATTCGTAAAACCCGTTTAAATCTTCATTATCGACTCGCTAAGCACTGTTTAATGTGTTCATTATTATTCAGACCAAGGTGTGAACTATCTTCACGGAATGTTCAATTAGCAAAACAATTATGACAATTGAGACATTCTGAGAAAGCTTGTTTGCTTAGATTTTAATGCAGCCATCAATGTGTGCAACTTTACACATAAGATAAATCTCCAGTGGGACCCGATGGTTGTTTATCTAAATCGGAGAAATAACACATCATCATATAACAATTACTAAAACATCTGAAATCTTTGCAATCAACAATACATTAAAGAACTGTCTAAAGTAAGTATAAGCAAAGCTGTATAAGCAGTGTCATCATCATCGTCATCCTGCAAAGATTGGAATTTCTTTCATGAGCCAAGAGACCGGAAACGGTTTGCTTAATGAAGGAAATAATCATGTGGTGCAGAGTCTAATTGTATCAGGCCCACATGCATCCAACCAAAAACCCCAACCCATAGCACATTCCTTTGGACCAGCTTAGTGTTATAAATATCTAGTGTGATCTCGCTCCATAAAAAGAAAAAGCATACACCTCTCCATCTGCAATCTGAATGACGGCGACACAAATATGTGGGCATGTATATGAGTACAAGTGCAACTTCATTGACAAATGACACGCCATTGCCAAAACCTAATCCTGGGCGTCGAGACAGCAAATGAAGTTACCAGTTCCCTAGCACAACCGCTCTAGGAGGATAGCTATGCACTTTTACATACTTTACACCGCAACCGAATGAGTCATCAATGGCGACATATAGGATGCAGGAAGTCAAAAGTATTCTAAAAAAACTGGCTACATACATACAATGCATCATTTGACTTTTGAGATTCCTCGAGCTCAAGAGTCACATGAGATGTGAACATCATATATCTAGGCACATTCATCTTAGAAAAATTCAGATGCTTCATTGCACAAAAAATTTAAGCATCTTCACAATCATTCGTATTATCTCTTACGAAGAAAACGTTTGACTCACCTTCAGCATGGGATGCACAATGACAGAAAACAATACAATAGGCATAGGATTAGGAAACGTTGTCATTGCAGAGAATATGCCTAGGTAATTGATAATATGAGATTGCGGAATAAAGCCGTCGTCGTAGTATTTCTCAGAGAAATATCTGCAACGCAGCTTATACATTTGCATTACTTCACATGATGATGATCATCATTACTCGGTAGACTGCTCTCATCTAGCGAGTGTGATAACATAGGAAAGGCTGAAGGTCGAATGAGGTAAAATTTCTACGTTGCCAAAGACGTCATGCAATTAGAGGATATACGTTCTTTCGTTTATACTGCAATAGATGGAAAACACTCTTGTTTACTACTGGCAATGACTTCCCAAGCATATAGCACGGGGACAAAGTCAAACTTTTTGGAAAAATTACGTCGTCTGGGTGTATCAGTGGAAAGTTCACTCACATGTTTTGTTGTTATTAAACAAACTCTGATAATGCAATGCCTTGAGCTAGTTGCGCACACAGCTTTTTCCACATACAATCATGGATGAGAAGAAGGGTTATCCATCTTGTGAAATCAAAACTCTCTCATTATTATGACTTATCGCGGAGGATACACCAAACGAATGATAATTATCCTATGCTAAATCCTTCTCCAAACAACATTTGCATCGCTGTTTTCTTCTAAATTTCCGTTGTTGTGAGCATCCAAAAAGTAATCAAAATGGGAAAGGGATACCTTTCCTGTCAACTGATTATTTAATGACTAACCCATCGTATTATGAGTTTTGCTTGTGCGTACCTGAGAAACAAATGGATTATTCCATTAATTCCCTGAGAGTGAACGAATTACAATCTGACAGAGACATATATCCAAATGTATTGGATATAGATGGATAGTATAATTGAGGAAAAGTCATTATACATATGACCGTGAGGCGTCCACACTTGAAACGAAAGCGGACCGATGATCATCATAATGTAATGATCGAATGTGAACAATGAATTAAGATTGACTTCTGCGCTGTATACTCGCATCACTGGGGAAATACAGAGTGAACATGATGATTCTGCACATATTCATTAGCAGTCAAGAGGAGCCAGAGTTGCGCATACATATGTATATACGTCATGTATATTCTTCCCACGAGTGCAGGAAAGTACCGTTACATCATAGCAACACGTCAAAAGAGAGAATACGTTATACAGCAACATCGCACCGGTACAAACATGAAAAGTTCATCTGTACAAGCATAAAGTGTGCACAGAGTCAAGTGACTTATTAATTGCGACCAAGTTAGATGACATCACCAACCAATGTTGCACTAAATAGGCACACGAAGTGAGAGCATGATAACAATAATAACAGCCTGAATAATAATTACAATGGGAAACCCAGGCGGAAATATTGCACAATGCGTAGAAATCGAAAAATCATCATTCTTTCCAACATCTTTTGTCTTTGATGCGTACCAGCTGTGCAACATTCCAATGATTTTATCAGCATAATAAGACGCCTTTTTTAATGATAAAAGCAGATATATTTACATCTTTTTTCTAAACGTCAAAGCTTGTGACAGTTATCAGCAGAAAATTCATAACAAATATATTACGAGTTATGTGATGACTTCATTCAGAGTTTAGTGCGCCACATAAAATATTACTTTGTACAGCTATTTGCATGCAAAAGCCTTAACAATACTATATCGCACTACAAATTTGTCTCTAGAAAGAAAAATCTGTTTTTTCTTACCGTTCTCCATTCTGTCACTTTGGCTTTTGCTACGTGCTTGATGGCCACCTAAATCAAAGAAAGCATTATAGACATTATATTCACCATATAAATCTCCATATACACACATCAATTTGCAAAATGGCTCAAATTACAAATGTACGTAATAATGAGCAACGTAGTGGATATATATTTTTTCTTCAGCAGAATCAAAACAGTAAAGTGCATTTGCTAAACTTCATACGAGCCAAAAGTTAGTAAGATGCCTATAATAGCTAACAGAAACAACAGCCCACACACATGCTCAACTCTCACTTAATCTGTCGACCGTGAGACGATGAATTGCAACATCTTGTAACTCAAAAGGTATGCTACCTAGCTATTCACATAATGGGATTCTTTTATATTCCCTTCCTCATGTGCAAAAATTTGTGTACGTACATAGATGATATAGTGTGTTTCGAAGTAGTGCACCTTTTGGAAGGACAGCTAAGGGGAAATGATTGGTGCAAACTGTATGGCTAACTGTCTGTCGGCCCACATTCATTCAGAGAGTAAGCAAATGAGGAGTTGCACACACAGACACATTATATTATAACTTAAAGTGTAAACTGCAGAAGCTATCTCTGCATCAAGTGCTGACTCCCGCTAATTCCATTTTCTCTCACTCTCCTTTCCTTTGTTTATATTGTCTGCTTTACAAACATTCAAGGGAATTTTTATTTCTGCAATGAAATCATGTTTTTTTCTTCTCTCCCCTGCTCTAAAATTGAATATGACAATGTTGCAATAGATGGGTATGCAAAGATGTGAGCTTCAAAATATTTGAGCACGTGTGAGTGGCAAGAATGAGTGCATATTGCCGAAGAAAGTTCTTCGTATTCCATTATTATGAATTTATCACAGTTGCGCTTCTCTAGGAAATTTGTGATTGCACATAAAAAAGCCCTGTCTGGTTGGAAGCTCGTCGATCCTAACTTTTCCGTCGATTTCGTCATATGAGAACAATATGTATGAATGTATATGTATATTATTAATGAATACGCAGTAAGCTGTAAAAGTATTTATAAGTGGGTCGAATAATCACATTTAACGAAGGAAACATTACTTTCCAACTACTCATTTTTTTCCCGTTTCATATCAAATTCTAGGAGATATCTAACGATTTATTTTTCGTAGAAATACATGACATTGGAACTACATAGTAATTTGACTAGAGGAAAATCTACGAGTAATAACAAATAAAACAGGACACGGACATGGACACAATGAAGGAGTTTATATTAAAAACTGCGGAATTAAAAGAGGGTATAAAGAAAGTTGACAAGTAGTACAGCTACAGGAAAAAAACAAAAAAAGATTCCGTCGCAGAACATTTAAAGTTAGGATGTGTTCCACATTTGAGGAATCACAATAAAAATCCTCAGCAAAACATGAATTCATTCATGTGATGGTTCCAAATGTGTCTCACCTACATTACTCTCTACTCTTCTATATATCTAGCAATCTTCCTACTCTTGGCCTAAATTCTCTATTTACACGCTACGTCTACCTTACAGGGATGTAGGATTTTGTGCTAGCGCGACTTTTTATTTCATGAAAACACCGACTCAACCACGGCGGTGGAGTAGGAAGTAGGAGATGACAAACAAGAAAGGGGAAAACTTACGGGAAACCCATCTCTCAGTCTAACACCGGAATACACAGTTCCGAAGCCTCCTTGACCCAAAACAGGCCCAACCTTGTAGGCCCTCTCGAACGGTTCGCGGGACGGCATCACTGCAAAAGCAAAAAGAAAGAATGAATTATTTATGCATTCCGTCGGCTTTCGCTTATATTTAAATTGACACAACCAGGTTAAGCGTGCATAAATTGCATTTTTATGGTGGGCCATCCTCTTCCTACTAATTAAGTCGATATGCTTTGAATTTCCGCATTATTATTTTTACTCCTTTAATCAAATATCCTCAACCCAAAAACATAATCAAACACTTTTTATAGATAAATAAACTTTTTTTAAAACTTGATAACGGACAAATGGTGGGGTTTCATGATGAAGATAAGAAAATGTCTATTCAGAAAAATTATCTACTTCAGCCAGCTCTAAAATACAGCTTGTCAAATCCCTCTCATGGAAGCCATATACAGAGGAAATGAGTAAGCTAATTAGCGATTTCCGTGTGTCGAGACGACCGACGAGGACAATATTATCATGTCTAAATTCACCACGTCTGTGGTATAGCATCCTTGATAGCTTCTAGCTACGGCTACAACCACAATCTCAGCCAATACACAGTCATGACTATGATGAGTTCAATCATTGAACAGGTTTGCATAGCATGTTCACTTTTTAGCATATTCTTCCACAATGCATATTTACGTTATATTAAGATCCCTATATCTTCTGTACATGGTTAGAGATGCACATTAAAAATGACAGCGAGTCTCTTTGTGGGTACAAAGGCATAAACTGGAAGATTTTTATTTTATTGCTGCTGATCACAACACAACTCATTATTGACTCTTCTGCTCTATTTGTTCATTTGCGAATGAATGAATGAATTCTTCTTTGCTACACAAATGTAGCACGTATATGAAATCCCATTAGAGTTTTTATTCTTTGTAATGCAGAAGGCAACTGCTCAATCCATTAGTTTGTGGAATTGCGACGATTCCTCCACACATTTAGCTGAGCGACGTAGCAGGGAACTACCTATAATTGTGCAGTAAGCTTTAGATAGGTGGATAAGGACGGCAATGGAAAACGAGCATGCAACATCAGCTTCCTACACGTAACGGATTCTCTTTTAATTTTTTATGCGAGCCCTTTACATTCACCATTGCTCTGTGAGTCTCAAGGTTGTAGGCCTTAAGTTATGGTGTAATCCACTGTAAAATTCTTACATATCATGTCATCATGACACAAGAATGTATCTTTTCTGTACTGATGATAAATCCCTATTTCTACAGAAGAGAGACGAGCAGAAAGACATTAACAACAATCCGAGAGCAGCTCTCGTCTCTATTTACTTGACACTATAAAATGAATGGAATGCAGAGTACGGACGTTGATAAAAACAAGGAATGAGGTCACACATGCGTGGGTATAACTTGCTTTAAATTTACAGCAGGGTACGAATCATCATCATCATTTCATTGTATTTGTTGTTATTCTATGCTCCTCCAATTGTAAAGTTTCTCTTTTTTCCCGATTGACAGATATTCAACTAATGAAGAGGTAAACATTCAACATTTTTTTACGTAATTCGGGTCACCCTTGATCCTGATGCAGTTTCATAAAAAGTGTTGGCAAATGTATGAAGTGATTAATCTTGCATGAAAATGTGGAACTACAAGTTTATTTATACTTCCCTTTAGTCTCTTGGGGTTATCTAATCCTTTCGTGCTTCTTTCCCAACAGAAAGGATTAGAAAAGCGCAAATGACTTTGTAACTTTAAAATATTAATTATCATTATAAATAAACTGATACGCCTGGACAGAAAAATGAGTGTACCAACCACCCTCAACACTCGTTTCAAACTACAATGTCGCTTTTTTACTCTTCCTCTTCCTCTCAATATTTTATTACTCATCCATTCATTCCCTTATTAGTGTAAAATTTGTTGGTACGCGAAGGACGTTAAATGTCTCGTAAAATGGGAATACATTGCAGTTGTGTGTATTTTTACTATTTTCATTCAGCTGCAGTCTCATCATCATGATGACGCTGACTGGATGCTGGAAGAATGCAGTAGTATTTTTAAAATGAATCCGCTTTTCTACATCTGCAACGAGTGGGAGTGCGTTGTTTACACATTAGCTCATTCATAATCGTTTTCCTAAAAGTGTTGCTCAGAAAGTCCATTTCATGTTATTACGTCATCACAACAAAGCAGGATTTGCAGAACCAGTACTGAAAAATCATGCTGTATTCATCACACATGAGGTCGACTAGTGTTGATGATGATGAAGATTAGCAGCGAGTAGCGTCATCATCGTCCATTCGTTGAATTGTTTACATGCCGTTTTAGAACTTGGGAAACCTATGTATTGTTTTGCATACAGCTAACAAGTTCTTTGCTGATTTTTTTGTGATGCCTACGTCAACATTCGACCTCCTGGTTCTCTCTCTCTTTCTTTCAGCAGCATCCAAAATATGCATACTTTCAAGTTGCCTGTCTTACCAACGCAAACAAGAATAACAAAGTTTTTCTGAGTCATCATTATGACATCTTATTTCTACGAAGTCCATGGGCTCGCCTCTCATTACCAGTTCAGTCAGGTCCTTCTAAGTTGATGGATTTTTGTGCTGATATCACAACTGTAAATATTTTACTCTCCAAGCTTTCTACCCCCTCCACAATGAATGACAGATATAGGAATTCTTGTGCAAATCTTCACATGTGGGCAGCAAACAAATAGCAATACGAAGAAATAAAAACCCAGATGGTTTTGCCCACTCACAGAAAAACTTAGCAAGGCATTGCTAAAAAATACGAATATGCTAGCCTAAAAAATCTTGAAATGTTTGCAATCAATCTGAAATAAGACTTGAAGAATCAATAATTTTTCCGAGAAAACCTTGATCAATCATGTAGAGAATACGTTTGGATGCAAGAGGTACTTTGAATGCGCTTGATTTACTGATTTCCTGAAACATAACAAGTGCATGGTATATGCATACACCTTGGTTGTCATTGTCTATCATAGACAAGATCCGCGAGTTTGTGTGCAAATATAAACATGCTTTTGGGGCAATGTGCTACCCATGCAAATCCCTATTTATATTTTAACTATTTTAGCTAAAAATCCCTGATTTTTTTACCTGGAGGTTTAACGTAATGATCCTTTTCCTTATTATCCAGAGGATTACTAATTCCGCACACTCCTATACTGGTGGGATTGTACATATTGGAACTTCCACTAGGATCACTATTACAACAACTAGTATTGTTATTACTGTTATTATTATTATTTATCTGATTGCTAGGGCTAGACGGTGCTTGTAGTCTTTCCGATGACAGCATTTCCACATAATTTTTCATAAATTAAAATGTCTTCTAGGAGATAAATCTCTGTTTGATAACAGAATATCGTGGTGAGTTCCCACAATTAAGTTGTTTCTTTCACAACAGAACAAACTTCCGGAGAGATGTAAATGTTTTTCTTCAAAATGTTTATACTCTATGTAATATAAATGCGAAGGATTCCTTTCCTTAAAGGATTTAAATGTACGATGAATATAAAACGAGTAATGAGATTACTTTTCACACAACACACAAGAGAAAGGTTTCAGCTAAAACTTGTGTTCGTCAGACTTTATTCACGTATCTATTTGGTTTCTGCAGTCTGATTTGTCTCAGAACAATGAATACGTTTATCGTTTTCCTTAAATATGCATTAAAGAACTTCAAGAGTTTCAGATCCACTTCCAAATTTTCTTCCCTAATATAACAACTATGTAAGCACCAACAACTGTCGTTTTCTGTTTCCTTTATACGTATATTAATTCCTGGTTAAATTCCAAATTTGAGGAATTTGTGATTCGTTAGTATATTTGTCCCATGAAAATGATTTGTCAAAATGCAGGCGGCGATTCACAAGTGAAATACGCGGAGGGCTTATCAAGTAGTAAAACTTTCAAAAAATGTTGAATATTTAAAAAGTACAACTTTTTTCATACTCGTCACACTTGACAAGACAAGTAGAACGTTTGCCACAAAAAATTGTGAAACTTTGATGAAATGAACTTGTTCAGAGTGCCATGTTCCATCCGCATTCGGAGTTGTTCACTGTCACGAAGCGCATGGAAGAATGACTTCCGATTGGGAAGCTCACGTCAATTTGTATGATGGTAGTAGTGATGGTCCAGTCCAAGTATGAGTGAGTGACTGAGCTGGCGTATTTGCTCTACTGTTCCAGCGCTTCTTTGCTCACACCGTTGTTCTATTTAATACTAAGAATGGTTTGTGTGAATGTGCGTATGGTTGATATCTATGCACTCTCTCTCTCACACACAGCGACTTCACTTGTCAACTCTGAGACAACCAACTTAAAACTTGTACGTAGTATCTCCTGCAGTAGTAGTATACAGGCTAAGATGTGTACGTGTGTATGTTACACTTTGCTTTGCTATCTTATGCGAAGCTTAGGTTATTCTTTGCCATAGGAAATCGGCTCTGTGAAAATATCTGAAAAGCAGCGACGAGGATCCTCCTTGCTGTACTCTTCGTGTGAAACTGACTGAATTGAGCAAGTATTCAGCAGTGTCTCTCTTTACACTCATCTACCTAGTATTACTACATAGTTTTTACAACTGCAAGCGACTCACACATGCATACACATGGGGTGGAAGCAGTTTAACTCGCTAACCAAAGCATTTTACCCATTCCTTCGCCCAATCCTTCCCATACAAAAATTGCAAGCGGGGCGAGTGAACACCATCAACAGTAATGCCACTCACTACAAATACTACTTTACTACTACGACCACGATGTCGATTTCTACTACACACACATCTCTTCCACTACGCTTATTACTTACTTCATGCCTTTTATACTCGCTCATTTTCTCATACAACTCTTATCAGGATAAGAAGGGGTAAAATGGAATGCAAGTCAAGGCAATGCTGCTACACATATCTACATCACATGCACATGCATGCTCTTCCACTCACCACAAACTTTATATCCTTCCCTTCAAAGCATCATACATAATATTATTGCATGAGTCTGTGTGTGTACCGGTAGTGGACCCCATAAAACTCGAACAGCCAAGTACCCGAGGATAGCACGTATGTCCAGTCTACTAGGACAGAATTTTAGTGTGGCTCCCCGTAAAATTTGAACAGCCAAGTACCCGAGAATAGCACGTATGTCCAGTCTACTAGGACAGAATTTTAGAGTGTGGCTCCCCGTAAAATTTGAACAGCCAAGTACCCGAGACTAGCATTTGGGTCCAGTCTACTAGGACAGAATCGTAGAGTGC
>JAHZNA010005422.1:0-16205 GCA_027743935.1 Sinodicranocentrus sp. ZH6 | reverse complement strand
AAACGCCAATGAAAGTAGAACGGAAGCTGTAATCTTACTGTGCTTTGATATAATATTAATGAGGATTGATAAAAACCTTCATAAACACAAAGCGTTTGAAACGTTTATAGGTAGTTTTTAGAAATTTTTCAGGACGGATTTATGCATTGAAAATATAACAAGCTCTGAGAAACAGGAGTATATTTAGTATGAACCAGTTTCATAAAAAAGAAAGCGAAATACTCATCGTATGTTTGTTACAGTAATGTTTTATTCATTAATAACTATTTTTGTTGGAGCCGCGCTACACAAATCGTATAGCGTAACTTCATATGGTCTTCCTTTATAAAGAGGTCATCTGTCAGAAATCAGAATCAGAATTCGTAACCAAAAGAAGGAATAAAAATGTTTTATGCAGGCACGTATTAGCTTTAAATTTGTGTGCACCTTCTAACAATAGCTTCAATATATACAATATATGAAGTTAAATCAGATAAACAACCGAAGGCGTTTGGGAACAATTAAATAATCAACTTAAAAATATATGTAGTAACAATATACTAAATACAAGAAATATATTTAGAATGAGATGAGAGAGCCAGTCAATTTACATTCAATTTGGACAGCATAATCACTTACTATCTAACGAGTAACGAATTTGAGATTACCAAAATATAGACGTATATATGTATTAGACTGTCAACTGTTGAAAATACAATTCAATTGAAAAGAGCTTAGATCTGTTTTATAATGTAAAATGGAGATTCTTCAACTCTGATTCGGAATATATTCGGTGACGCATATATATACATAGAAAATAGCATAACCCTTAACGTTGGAGATCTTATTTTTAGACTTTATATGATCCATCATAAATGTCGTCGTATGTCCCTCTTCTTGGGTGACAGATTGCGAAAGCTGCTTCCTTCAACTGTCACAATTAAATACATGCAGCAGGCGCTGACGGAGTCGAATGAAATTAAATCGAAAATCAGATTCCGCATCGCAGCTTACTTTTTTGCGTATTTAACAGCATAAATGTTTCACCCTATATATGGTTATCGTTTTTGTCTAGATCACACGCGAGACCTCACACCGATGTATCTGCAACATTCCACTTTATCAGTATTTCTCTTCACATTGCTGCAGTAGCCTGCATAATTTACAATTCATCACCAACAATGGCTACATCCTATCCAATCTTTCCCATGTACTTTTGTACATGACCCAATGTTCATGTGCATTCTTGCCATTTTCAAAACAGGCACATGGTTAAAGGAAAAATAATTTTTTGCATGAGTACAAAAACAATTTTTGGCACAAAGCTAACTTACTTTTTGTCCTTTTTCATATGAATGTATTTAAATGGAATTATTATGATGCTGAAAGTTTGTCCTTGTTTTCTAAAGATTGCCAACTGAAACTGAAACTCAGAAAGCTTTTATATTTCTCACACTCTCCCTTTCTCTCGCAATACATGTGTCACTGTATTTCTCTACATGCAACATATATTTCCGACCGGTTTCCCCCGATTTCCTAAGAATGCACGACTTTCTCCGAATGCCACATGGATAAATCCTATTTATATACAGTGCTTTCCTCATTTGCAGCAACCAGCAACAGCAACATGCTTTCTTCACTACACAGAGGGTCCAAAATGTGAAGTGACTCATTGCACTGTGTGTAAGATGGTGTTTTTGGATTCCCTCCCATGTCATTTTGTCGATTTCACGCTACGACCAAAGTACTATGTATTATATATGCTATATTATTTTACTATATCGCATACATGTTCGTGTTATGCCGGATTCTATTGCGGGTGAAGAGAAAACAAATAGCTGTGGTGAATACAAGGACAATATCCCTGCAGGCAATCACAAAAAAGCGTGTCCTCCTGCTGCATTCCACTTAATGAACATATTACAGACATATATGCGTTTAATTTACATTGAATATATTTAGATACATATTTAGCTTATCTTAAAACACCCTCATAGCGTGGGAATTCCGGTGAAATAACTTGAAAAAGTTCAAAAAATTATACAATAAATCCACTTAATCATAGAAAAAAGAACATAGTAAAATAACTCTACTAATTTTTATTTATTTATTTCCTGGTTTTCTTAGCTTTTCATCACAGTAGAAAGGGTCATCCCCATCACATTGTTTTGTTGAACAGGCACATATGGTGCCTCTAGTAGTGTTTTTCTTTCTCCTCGCGTGCATGCATGCAGTGGGTTGAGATAACTGCAATGAAATGTCGTAATCACCTCAGAACGACTATATGTGGAAAAGCGAATTTCACAAGTGGTACATTTGAACACATCTTCTGCAGTCAGTCTAGAGAGAACGTGAAGGCGGTACGGTACATGAAGGTTTTTGTAAAAGCCTTTTTTTCATTGTTTCTATCATCAAGCAACACTGAGCTCAGTCAGGAGTGATTAAGGTGTTTTTCCCTCACAATACTTGTATGAGCTGGAAAGGGAATCTGATCGTGTAAGAGGATATGTGGTAAATGGGAGAGAAATTTCCGTGGATTCTACAGCTTTACTTTACAGCTTGTATCTCTCATCTTTGTACGTCGTGAGTACTCGCCATCGCCATAGGACGTTGAGGAACTAACTATTAGCTACTTTTCTTCATCTGCTGCTTCCTGTTTCCTCTCTAGCTCACTTTCTCTTTTGCCTGCCATCATCAATACCATCACACGTCTTCATTACATTCTTCATTTTCCCTGCTGGTTCAATATTGTTCTTCTGCACATTCGCCGTGTGGAGTAGTAGATTTATTTTGCAGCGTGTGATTTTGAGTGTGCATGTGTTTCTTGTGAGAAATGTATAGAGGCAACGTAACATGTTGTCTACAGAATGACCAGCTAATTAATTTTGATTCGTTGTAGATTAAAACTGAAAATTCACAATTGATTCTATAAGTTTTAGTGCAATATCACAGGATGTGTGATATATGCACTGTGAGGGATTTAGAGATTCAGGACAGACACTTCTTCGACATGTCAATGTATATTTTCATTGCTGGGAATTTTTTATAGACTTCTATAACTCCAATGTGAACCCGTATAGGAAAAGATTTCCCTTCACCTGCCAATTCTTATCCTTGTTCACGTACCACATTATAGTTTTAAACCTCACCAAAAATCCTTTTACTGAAAACCTATAGTAATTTTTGTGCTTCTCAAACTAAATCATGTCATACATGACATCAACTGGACTCACGGACCTAGCCTCAGCTGCTGCTCTAACAGTTGGGGTCACGGAGAGGGACGAAGACATGATTCAGGTGCAGACTACGCATCATGTTAACAACGTTTCGACCAGTGAAATTAGCATGTATTCATGCTATTTGCCACCAAATCAAGGTAAATATGCTAAATGTCTGAAATAAAATATAGTTCATATAATTCATAGTAAATAACCAGTCACCAGTATAGTAGTACTTCTAGCTGCATGAACATTCTATTCGGAGATTAATTGCACATGAACCAGGTATTGCAAAATACTAAATTATTTGTCACCCACCACCACTAATATTAAAGTGTGCGTTTTGCTTTCAGTTTCAATGTCGCAACACCAACTTGGCACAACTCCTACTGCCTCAGCAACATATAATAACGCAGTGCACAATGAGCTGATGATAGATATAATGCGTCATCAGCAGCAAAATTCGCACGAGCTTCCTCACCAAAACCACATGCTTCACCAGCAGCAATTTGAGTATGACCAACAACAGCACTTTTATTCCCTCGGCACGGGTGACAACTTGACCAATAGCCTGCAGCAGCAAATATATAATAATAATCAGCAAAATCCGCTTGGCAATGTTAGATCTACAGCTGCTCTTTTAGGAGGACAATCACTTTCCCTTCTCCCACATGAACAGTTGGGGGAGGTCAGAGGAACACGTGCATGGCACGCCACCGCGGGCATCGATGCCTCAGGAGTGCCAGAATCATCTCAGTATCTTCACGACAGCTTCTTTCCACAATCATCTACATTTGCACAACCAGCGTCAGGCACGGCACTAAATGGCAACCATAGTAATTATGCCATTCCACAGCAAAATTTAGGCTTTGATCAGGGAACTGCGCCGATTCCTCTGGCACCACCTCACCAGTATCACCGTTCACAACCAGGTCAACTAGGATACTCACAAGCAACCGCTACTGCAAAAACTGCTTCGTCAACTTATGAGACTAACCTCAAGTTTAGCACTGATCAATTTGCAGCACTTAATTTGCATGCTCCTTATTCAGAAAATCCAAGTGGTCTTTTTGGGGGACTGCTGATGGGCAGCGGGCAGGCTTCAAGCTCCAGTGCTGGCCCTGGTGTCGGTGCAAACGGGCCCATTTTAGGAGAGGAAGAAGTTCGCCAGCAGTCGGCCAGTAGTGACAGCCAAGCGTACTACGGGAACGAAACAATGGTAAAAGAACTGAAACCAGAGTTTGTACGATGGTTTTACCGGTACGAACAGGACCGGAAATGGAAACCTTTTACGGGATATGATTCAATTCGAATTGAGAGCAAATACAGGGAACTGTACAGAGAGCAGATAGTTTCTTATTCTCACAACACTTACTATCCAGTAGCTTCCTCGAACGATGAGTCGACCGATTTTAGCAAATTTGTTCAAACGTCAAATCCCCAGCATTCTATGAGTGGCAACAACAATAACAACAATAACCCTACCTCCTTGTCAAATCAGACGACACCAAGTCGGTTCTCTGATATGATGCAGCATAAATGGTGGCCAGGTAAAGGGACCGAGACAACAGTAGACACTGAATTCAACAACGGCGGAATTGGATTCCCATCAACGGTTCGGAATAATAGCGTAGGTGGCTCAGGCTCAACATACCTACCCTCTGCAATAAAAGGGAGAATAGGCACTAACAACAAAGAAAAAATGCTTCAAAAGGCCAATTCTGCATCTGCCCTCCTAAGTGGCAGCAACAACGGATGTTACATGAGTGGATCTTCAGGAGTTCCCCCAAATCTTGATATGTCGAAAGTTATTATTGTACGGGAAGGATTGTACGAGGTGGATTTGGAAACGTGGACATGCTTTTCTACATACTGGCCTGGGGATACATGTTTAATCACGAGAGGAACTTGGTTTTATGACGGTACATGGGATCCACTTCCTCTAGAGCAAGCTGAAAAGCTGGAGGAAGCTCACATGGGAAAATTTTGTGGAGCTTCGTTGATCAACGTTCAGAACGTAGTGGGTCAAACGGAAGAGGAGAAGAAGGCAGGTACCGCTGCTCCTGCAATTCATCGCGTTTCATTCAATGATTTTCATGTGGACTGGACTAGCCCAACAGACATTCACTGGTACAGCACGGCTGCCTCTCACAAATTCATGAGATCTGTTGGACAGAAATTGGGATTCTCAGATTGTGAGAAAGACAAACTGATATAACCAAAATATATTTATATTATATGAGTTTTTATTGGGCATGTACTTTTATTTCGGTTTTGCTCATTTTCTGTTTAAGGGGGTCATAGAATATGTCGTGGCTATTACAAACCCGCATCCATTGTAGACAGACCATCGGAAATCAACCACATTGTTTTCGTTATTCATGGGATAGGGCAATTAATGGATACTGGACGGATTGTACGAAATTGTTCAGCGTATGCTTTTAATACACATTTACGAATTACGATCGTTTTAGTAAAGCTGGTTAATAAAAGTGCTCTGCTTTAAATAGTTTCGAAATCTTTCATTGTTATAGCTTTAGAGATTGCGTTTCTACAATGAAGGATAAATATTTCCCGCAACTGACCAATGCCAAGCAGAGAGCAGAATTCTTTCCAGTGGAATGGCGCTCTGCAGCGAAACTGGATGGGGATATTGTGGACGCGATAACACCCCAAAAATTAGTCACACTTCGCCAGCTTTTAAACTCCACAGCTATGGATATTATGTATTATACTAGTCCGCTATATCGAGCTGAGGTAAAAATAAATATCACATACACAAAAAAATGTTAGCTAAAAGGAGTTCCGCTCTGCGTGAAATCAACTATATTTTTGAAAATATATATTTTGACCGTTATAACGTCTAAACGGCAACTTACAAAAAACTAAATGCGCCAGTCGACTTAATACGCTCCGAATTATGTAATTATTTAAAAATTAGAAACCGTCAATAACAGAATTCGCTCAAAAGAGGACGGACGGAAGTCATTAAATTTAATATTCACCTTTAAGCTGTCGATTGGTGGAAACAGTTTTCAAAAAAAAAATTTCAAAACGTTTTCAGGTTGTAGAGCAATCACACACAGACGGACACACGGAACTACCAAATTCATTAAGAGCTTCCTTAATGATTTTGGAAATATTTTCTGTACTGATATATGAACGAAATCACAGATCAATACATTTCCGTGCCATGTTAATTGTTGCAGATTCAGAATGCACTGCGAGATGAGCTTAATCGCATTTACGCAAACTTTGTGAAACGAAATCCAAGCTTTACGCGCAATGGTGGGAAAGTGTCGGTAATGGCTCATTCTTTAGGTGCTGTAATAACGTACGACATAATGACAGGTTACCTTTGTTCATTGGAGGGTGAGCTGGGAATGCAGCATCGTTTGTCCAATGTATGTCCACAACAAGGCCTTTTGTTCAATGTAAGTTGATCATTTACCTACTAGGAATCCTATAAAAATTTCCATTGCCGAATCTGCCTGCCGGTAACGGTACTAAGCGATCGTTAAATCAATCTTTAAATGCTCCTGATCTTACAGTTGGAACACTTTTTTTGTCTCGGTTCTCCACTTTCTGTATTTTTGGCGTTGAGATGGCGAGAACCTCACGACCCCTCGCTTCGAACCCAGGTGCTACCACACCATTTATGCAAACGCCTATATAATGTGTTTTATTCCTCAGATCCTGTTGCTTACAGGTATGTATAGTCTTTCATTGTACTTTTAGAGCAAGAAAATTCATAATACTAAGTAATTTCAATCTAACCACGTCGCCACAACTTTTAAAATTACGTATTAATAATTACAGAATGGAGCCACTATTGAATAGACATTATACTAGGATTGCTCCAGTTACAATACATTCATACAACGCCCCAATCAAACTCCGTTATGCAGATATGCCTCGTGAACTAATGACGAAAGAAATTACCGTCGCAAAGACTGCTTCCGACAATACTACTTTGTTACCAGTTCATCCTGTTGATGTTTCATCTTCACAAAAGACAACCCCAACGATTAGAGCTAATAACTTTATCCCATCGTCACTGAAATCTCCGCCTTCTCCGAATAGAGGTGATAGTAAACAATAATAATAAAAATACAACTTTATGTACGCACGGTAGAAAAGCTATTTATATTTTCATAACATACTTGTTTTATCACTTCACAGATACTAACAATTGGGGAAACTGGTTCAACATAAAAAAATACTGGAAAGGATCAACAAGTCCAGCTGCACCTGATGGTTTTACCGGAGCTACTGAGGGACCTGTCGGAGAGCTTACTAGTGGCCCAGGTCTTGTGGATGACCCCACTGCATCTTTCCTACAAAACAAAGAGAATTATTCAACTGTGGTAGATGAAGAGCCTTTAAATAATATTCCGAATGGTACGTCACGACCACGGTCAGCCTACGCTACTATCCTCCAACTTTCGACAGTGGGAAGAAATAAAAATATACTTGACATGACTTTTCCATGTTTTTCCGATCCCAGATTTAGAGTATCGTTTAGACTATGTTCTACGAGAGAGTCAGTTTTCCGGAAGCAGTTACATTGCAGCTCTGACTTCCCACACCTCGTATTGGAACTCACCAGACGCTGCATTTTTTGTGATGACCCATCTATACGACGAATTGATTGAACAAACAGGTGAAGAGAGATAAGCAATGAATAAGCGATTAGCGATGCGTTACCTGTTATTTACTTATACCTATAATTACTTATAATTAATGAGATCGTACAGTGAATTTAGCTAACTTTAGGTTTAGATATCTTTACTTAGTATACGATACGTGTCGATTTTGTTACAAGAAAAAATTCGTCAGGTTGGTGAATAATTATAATATTATGGCATAAAACTGACCAGAAATAATCGCATTACGCCAATGTTAAAATTTTATGAAATTAAATGTCAATTATTTACAATGCATGTAAATTTACATGCTTATAACTTACAATAGAAGTTCGATTTTATTAACTACTTTTCATTTACTCAACATAAAATAATATCTTAATGTATACGTACCTATTATATAAGTTATATGACGTTACCAAAGGGCTTATAAACTAGCAATCAAATTCATTTCATTACCAGCAGCAGAGTTGGCAGCAGCACTTCCATGTAATGCTACCTTTCAAAAGCAAATAATGCAATTATTCATGACAGTAACCACTCAAAATGATCACATTCATACATATCCAACGATAAACCATTCAATGTCAGTCACACATTTACGTAGACCAAAATATTGCCGAGAAGTACGAAGTATTCAATATCATATAATCTAGAAGAACTAACAGTAACAATACATGATTTTTAAAACTGTTAATTTACATACATCTTACATGCAAGTTTACATTAGATTATTTCATAGGTTTTCGAAGAAAGCAAAGTCTCCACGGAGTGCTTAACCGACGATCCGGAATCAATGGAAACCACGTCGGATACCTGTGAATGAGTTATTATTTGTAATTATACCAGGAAATCTTTCACGATATCACTAAAAATAATAAATGCATCAAATATTGGCATAGCCTAGAAATAACTGCTTACAGATAGTCGAGCAAATGGCTGATTAGAATGGAAGGACACTTGAACGGGAAAAAACTGAGACGCTGCCCCACTTGGAACAGTAAATTCCATGGATCCGGTCTTGTTGGAAGAATCAATGACAGGTAATTGCCATAACAAACAATGCTTTCTTGCTTCATACAAATAATCCCCCTCACATTCTCCTACCACTGGTCCCCCACCTCCACCTCTGCTCCACGCAAAAAAAAACCTGAGGAACTGTGTTGCATAGCTGTAAGATTTGAATAACTTAATTATTATTTCAAACTTACGGCACTGGAATGGTAATAACAACATCCTGAAGTTCCATTTCCTCGATCAATAGCTCATATTCAATATTAACATCGCACCCGCCACTTCCATTTTCCGAAGGCCAGCAATTGACTACAAAACAAATTTTGGGCCATGTTTACAAACGACAAACTGAATATATTTTGCTTCGTAAAGTCAGAGATTATTAACTCACTTGTCAAAGGAATTTGGGTATCGTCAGTAGTTTGATAGCGCCATTTTAAAATTGGTACATCTGTGTTAACGGGAAACGGCTTTTGTGGATTTTTGAGTCCAATCTGATTTTTATTTCGGAACAAATCCTTATCAACATTTGGGTGCGTCTGTATAAAACGAAGTGGCATTGTTTTGAATAAATCATTTATTTTTTATTAAACTAAATACTTGTTCATAAGTTAAGCCCATGAAAACTGGAAAATTAAAAAAGGCTTGGGGGAATCAATAAAGTTTTCCTCAATTTTCTGCTTAAAGTCTTCCCACTTTTTTGTTGATCACACATGAGCCTACATTTCTAGCTAGCACAGGCTTTCAAAAGGTAGGCTTACAATCGCGGTGGTTATAAATAACAATTAGCATCTTTCCAATTCCAATAGCCTTCATAGACTAACCGTATAAACAAGAGTGTGTTAATTTATCTTGGTATATCACAAATTTTGTTTAGAACCTGCAGCTGAATACCACGAGCATCTTCATTTTCAAAAAGTATCCTAATCTGAGTTGATCCGTCGTCCTGTATTCTAAGAATAGTAGTTCCATGCACTTCCATATTTTGTAAACCTCCATCACGGCCAGCAATTACTGTAATGCTTTCGTCAATTTTGATGTGCACACTGAAATTGAATAGCTATTTTTAGAGGGCCATTGGGCAATGTTAAAAATGCTTAAGTTATATTCTGACAACAACACAAGCTGTACGTTACCTCTCTGTATTGGTCTGCTGTTGTGATGACACGGCGCTAAACTTATTATTTACGTTATTAGTTGGCTGTGTTAGAGGAACAACACGCTCGCCTTCAGATTTCAGTTGATCGACGAAACTTTCTACATCCCTAGACTTACTGCCTAATTTTAAAGCTTTGCTTGGTCCAGACGGTTTTCTGTCACGGTACAATCACAGATTTTCGATAATTCCGGATAATTTAATCAGGACAATAACAATAAATCTCATAAAGTTAAGACTCACGAGTAGGATGGCCTTGTAGGCTCAATGGGTGCAGAGCTGGTGTCTTGAATGACGGTAGGATTACTGTTATAACTGCTGGACGACATGGAATAAGAGGACGAACCAGTGCCACTTTTAATTCCTCGTTTAGACATTTCAAGCTTTTGCCGTTGTAATTCTTTAGCCTTCTCACGCATTTTCTGCATTGCTTCTCGCTCTTGACTCTAACGTAACACCCATATAAATATTAGCTTTTAGCTTGTCTGTTAATTCTATATAAGTCTCGACATGACATAACCTATGGCTAATCTCCATGCCCAACCAACCTTACGAACAGCTTGATACACTTTCTCTTCATGTGAGTCCATCTCCACGAATGTGCGTATCTGAGCAAGGTTAACGCTTTCTCTATAACCAAGTGCGACAATTTCATCAAAGGCAAAAATTAGATTAAAGGAATTATCTGCTATATCAGCTTCTTCCATGCTCTTGCAGTATTCGGGTACCTGCAGAAGTCAAATTTCATTTTTATGATTTTGAATACTAAATATGTAACATTTACTGTCTCTGTCTACTATTTAGTTTACATACAAAAATACAGAGATGGAAGAGAGCTACAAAGTAAACGAAATAATTAAAACAACAGCCATATACCATAATCACACAGGCTTAAATTTGAATAATAGAATATTTTACAAATATAAGGCAACGCTTTCAGACACTTACTTTTTCCCCCTTTAGTGCATATAGCTGCTGCAATCAGTACCATTTTGGTGATGTGACAGATGACTACTTACGTGTTAGTTTAGAAATACCAAACAATGTTAGATGTTATCACAACTATTGACAAATCCAACGTATATATAACTCATGAAATTTGAAATAACATCATTCACAATTCATCTCAATAAATTAGATTTTGACAAAAACGTAATTTGATGTTTTGTCTGAACAAATTTCCTTTGGACAGAGTAATAATCTGTTATTGCGAATTCTTTCGCCTGTATGTATTCCAAATGTGCAAACTTTACCCGGATGGTTTTGACTTGGACTAGACAGACGTATGGTGATGGTGTAGAAAGATACTTTTTCTCTGCTAATAAACAGCACAGATCGGGTCAGCTAAAATTTTAAAGGAATAGATTTGTCAGAGTAAAATAGGTATATGCTCAACAGCACTATATATGTATTATGCATTGACAGAGCTAGCTAATATAATGTACCCTACTATTACCTCACACACGGCTTTGGATGGAAAGGTATGTACAAAATAGAGAAGAGCGAGAATCAGCAGCCCAAAAACAGCAGAACGAGGATTGAGAAAAGTGACACGTCGGTCGGAAGGAAGGACAGACTCCACTACAAGATCTTTGCTCACTTGCTCACTCTACCGCCGCTAAATTCAAGCCTTATATAAACTCAATTCTATAAATGGAGATTCCGATTCCTCAGAAAAGGAATAAGAGGACAATGATGATGCCAATTGCCAACATCAAATAGGAATTTAATGTTCCGAAGAAGATAATGATAAATTCGATTAATGATTTTTTTGCACAATCGTTATTAATACCCTAACGTGGGCCTGGCCGTTTAAATTGCGAACTGCTGCTGGCTCATTGTCATTATTCATTATGAACGAGGAGAAACAAAATGGTAATATTGTCGGTGGTTATTTTTCATGGACCATGAAATTTAAATTTGGAATTAGGCTATTGGGTATGCATGCATGGTTCGCTCTCATCATTCTATTGTTAAGTACTTCCGTACGTGGGTAAGCTTAAATGTTGGATTGTAAGACACGCGTGCGATTAACTATGAAGTTATAGTTATTTATGATTATGAAAATGAACATATGTTAGTATATTATGGAATCTTAATCAAATCTTCAACACTTTTTGTTCTCGATGAAACTTTCCGCGTATGCAATATAACATCCTGGATTTAAACTGAGGGCAGTTTCATATGTTTATTAAAATTGTCCATAGCATAGCGTATCAAAAAATTTGTTATATAATTATATTTTTACCTTGTTTATTTCGAGAAATAATATTTATTTATTTTCAATATTATGGACATATTTACATCAAACTTTTAATTATCACAATATTTAAAGTTAGAGTTTGGAGAAAGTTGGCTTTTCTTTGGCCATCATTGCCATTGCAGCTTTGACCAAGTCCTCACTTTGCAACATGGCTGAATTCCAGCGAGCCTAAAAATGAGAAAACATCAATTTTTATCAATAAAGAGAACCAAGGATAATCCTCGGAAGTATGCGTTGGGCAACCAATTTGACGTAATACCATAAAATATGTACTGACTGTACTTGTATTTATAATTACCATAAACTCTAGGCTTTCATCTACAGAGTGATCCCTCGAATAGTTCAAATTCACTTTGGTTCCCTGTATTGCAACTGGAGACTTGCTTGCAATTAACTTCGCGAGTTCAACTGCTGCATCCATCATACTGTAAATTTTTAAAAATCACTACAAATCAAGTTAATAAGAAATATGCTTCCTCATAGTCCCCATACACTGAGACCAGCAATCGGAGCAATTCCATTTGTATATTCGGCTCACAATCACATACAGGATATTGTATTGTCTTGTCACATATCAATATCATGACATCATTATCAAAATCGTACGTATCACCTTACCTTTCTTTGTCCGGAAATATCCTTCCAACAAGCCCTAACTCCTTCGCTTCATCCGCATATAATTTTCTGCCCGTGTAAGCAAGCTCGCGAACCATACTGTCATTTCCGACTGATTTTGGTAATCTCTGCAAAGTTCCAACATCGGCAGCAAGCCCTTTTGATTTGACAATTTGCAGAACGAAGTATGCATGTTAATTATTTATATACATACACACCTATTACACTTCTAGACTTCGCCATCGGCAATTAGTCCCATCAACTATTGTCCATTGCTATGTTATGTTGTTAGGTTAAAATATTAGGTTAATGTTTGATGTCAGACTAAATTGCGTTTTATAGTATTTACTATTTTGTTAGGTTAATGTTTTAAGTGAGATTTAAGTGTGTTTAATATTTGCGAGCTCCACTTACGAGATTCGTTAGTCTTACAAAAAAGATTTATTAGGTATTCGATGAGCCAGCAATGCATTTTCGTGTAATGATGCATCCACACCCAAAAAACGCAGACACATGATTTTTAAAGCTATTTCAAGTTAAACTCTTATTAAAACACTTACAAAATGTGCTTACCAATGTCTACTTCCTTAATTTGAAAAAACGCATCTGCAGTACAATATCTAACATCTGCGGCAGAAACCATATCTACTCCTCCTCCTACACAAGCACTATGTATAGCAGCTATCACGGGCTTGGAGCACTGCAAATTATGGCAACATTTAAAAACTTTTTAATTTTAGATCATGATATACATCTGCTAAACATTCTTTAGTTACATTTCATGAGTCATCTAACCTTTTCTAAAGCAGTAAACGAGTCCTGATAGTCCCTAATAAGGCCATAAAATAATTTTCCTTTCCGGGCTAAGTCCTGTTCAGACTGTATTATACCGAAAAATTGTGACATATCGGTAAGATCCAGACCAGCAGTAAACACTTTTCCTGCGCCGCTTAAAACTATACTACGACAATCCGGATCATCGTTTAAGTTTCTAAAGCAGTCTCTAATCTCACTAAAAATAAACATACACAATTCGGAATTGGTAAATATATTTATCTGTCTGCAATCTAAGTTTATACAATCCAATCCCTAAGCATTCAACATTTATAGCAACAAGCCATTTTTGATTTTAAACTAATACAATAAATACAAATTGTTACTTGCTTACCTCCAAAACAACTTATTCATGGCGTTCATTTTTTCAGGACGGTTCAAAGTGACATGAGTCACAAAAGGAGCCACCGTTTTTACCGTAAGTGTTTGAAATGAGTCTACATTTACTGAGGAACTCATGGTCCGAATTATAGTGAATTTAGACGAACCTTGACTGACAACAGGTACAATAAAACTCCTAAAAACTTTTGCAAACATTCTTTTGCTGAAGACGTTTTATTTTATAAAAATATATTTTACGGGTCGCTGTATAATCGATATCTCTGAATAATATTCCGTTTGGTTATTATAGGAGGGTTATGAATTATGAATGAACACCAATGACCAAACACTTGTTGTAGCTGGTCCTAGCTAGCAGATTAGACCATGTATTTTAGTATGTATTAAGTAATTAAAGGTTTGAACATAACTAATTACATTCGCTGGAGAGGATTGTGTAATATGCCTTTTTAACTTCAACTTTATTTTTGTGCACTGCACATATCGTACGAATTACAACTTAAGAATCACATTTCCAAGTAGTCCAGTCCAGAGTTCAATTGTAATGTTAATGTAAGTTATACATACATAGGTAATCTAGGTACATATGTATTTCTTGTCTAATTTAATCTTAGTATTTATTTTGCAACGGTTTGCTTGATGATCGCGATTCGCGAACTGTCGATCTGTGGTAAATACTATAAGTACATCAACACATGCATGCATAAAAAAATGAACGAATCATATGTTGGTGTGAGTTTTTATTACCCCATTCGAAGAATAGGAATTAGCTTTGCATTGCATCCTGCTTCCTTTCCTTTGTCCGGTCCAACCAAACCCAATTTGTCATATCTTTCAGCTAATGTATTTTCTAGGTGTTTTGTCGCGCGTAGGGTTGTGATTTGTGATATAGAGAGTCAGGCCAGGCGTGGGGGGTGCGCCACTTAAAACTGTTATTGGAGAGTTTGTCGCAAGCGCGCCGAGATAGGGAAAACCCATAATAAAATTTCGTAATTAAGGTCACAAAAAGGGTCAAAAAATCTGGACCTGGCTGGATTGTATTTAGCTCTTTGGTTAGTATGGATTTAATTTTTGATATTTATGTACATCAATTTGTCATATTATTATTATCACACATTTTTTATTGCCGGGACTCGTACAATGGTAATAATACAATGGCTCGAGCAGTTTTTGAATTTGGAACAAGCATGTAAAATTTAATGTTACCTTCATTCAAATATCAAGAGAAGCGTTATGCATATTACTGTTGCTACGACCGGTTCTATCGAGCCATGTAGTAGCGCAAACACCCTTTCACTCAATTTCGACTGTGAGTGTGGGCGCGCTATATAGTTAATCATTACTGATTCTAATGAAAAATTTAATTTAAATTAACTTTCAATGCTAGTGTACATTATGTATGCCTTCCTCCTCCAATTATTTAAAACCTGGACCAGGTGGAAACGGAGCAGGCTGAGGTTGATATCCTGTCCCAACCCCTCGAATATCATTACTACCACCTATGAAAGGTGTGCTGTGCGGGAAAGGTGCCAATCCATATGTTGGAGGAGCGCGTCTTGATTCTGGGCTAACATTTACAGCCGAGATAAATCTATCATTTCGAAGACAAGAATCATACGGCATTAGTTCTATCCGTCTATCGTCGAAACCAAGCTCTCGAATAGTGTGAACGGCTCGTTGATAGACGTCTTGAGAGAGTGCCGGTCTTGTGGTGAGTAATAAATAGTCTTTGAAAAAGCCTTCCACACAACGGACAATAAATAAATAGGATTGATTATCGGTGGCAGAGATGTAGTAGTCCGCCTTGCCAGCCCTTGGAGGATTTGTTCCAGCACTACCTGCCACAGGTGTGCACAAGAAGTGCCCTGGGTCTGACCCTGCGTCACAAGATTGACGAAAGTCCCTCAAGTCGAATCCAGTGTTCGTGATATTTAGGCCTGGCCCGCTATATGAACACAAAATTGAATTAAATTAATCGCACATACCTATTTCGCATCAAGGAAAATTATAAAATTTGATTAGCTCGCATGAAGCATTATGAAAAGGAAAAGGATGAAATCTTGTTTTTAAAATTTCATTTGCTTACATGTCCAAGATTTACACACACATGTCTCACTTGCTTGTTCCCTATTTACCAAAAT
>JAHZNA010005421.1:0-11621 GCA_027743935.1 Sinodicranocentrus sp. ZH6 | reverse complement strand
TGTGACCTGCATTTTAGTACAAAAGTTATACTACAGTCGAAAAGAATATTATTTTTTACAGATTTGATCACTTTTTAACTTGGAGGCTCCGTCGTTTGGTCATCACAGTCATCCGCATTAGCCAAATGACTGTCTGCAGCAGTAGTAAACTCAAAATCATCTTCATTACCACCACCACCCACATCATCATCTTCTTTTGACTCTTTCCTCCTCTTCGGTTTTGGAGATCTGTAAACCAGGAAAGTACATTAAGATGTTGAGAGGGGAACAGCAAAAACGCTATGCTTATTTTTGCTTGAGAACAAAACACATTTTGGTAAATAAAAATAAGTTCCCAATGGAATGGATTCAAGGAAGGTGTGGTTGGTTCGGTGGCATTTTATCGATGAATTCCCTGTAAGGCAATGGCAAATCGGGAAAACCAGACCCGCTATTAGTGAAAGCAGAGAAAGTTTACAGAGTTCCGGATTGTACTCCAAATAGAAAAGAGTACCTCAGCCCGTTATAAAATATCATTTGAAGCCAAGTATAGTAGCACACAAAAGATTAAGCATGGAGAAAAATTTAATACAAAACACTCTTTCATCTCGTTCCAGTATGTATTATGCACCAGAGCAGAAGAAATCAGGGAAAATACAAAGAGATATGCTGAAAGTTATATTCTAACAAGAATCCTGACCTGTAATGTTAAAATCTAATTCTAAAATAAATATAGAAAAAAACAAGTTCACATAGAATGTATATCATGCGTATGCGAGGAAAGTCAAATGCGATTAAAAATTGAAAACGTTGTGTGAATTCATCCATTAAAATCACATCATTCACACAAATCTCGGAGTTTCTTACCATGCATGCGCAGTATTTGTATGATGAATCTGGGACAATTATCCATTGTCATGCCACACAGTTTACCAAATGGCAACGAATGCAAAAAAAAAATTGCGAGGCTATCCAGCTTTTGTTTATAAAAGCCACGGATTGTTAAAACACATGTACACCACGCTAAAATATTTCACAAACGGGGACAGGTGTGTATAATAATGTCAGTATTATTGCTTCAATCACCGTAAACAATTCCACTTCACGCCACAACAACATTTTCTAAAAACTAATACATGATACGACAACTATCGTATTTTATAATGAGTGATAATTAAAGTTTTCTTGTGTTGGCTTAAAAAGACATTTAACAGATATTGTATTTAAAATGGCTTTCGAAACAAGAAGAATAAAATGTAATTACAGTAGACTATTTCTATGATGGACTACCTTACGCGTGAGTCTATCGTGACGAGTTTTGTATGTATGTATAAGAAAGTAATTACGTCACAAATAAACGAGTTTCTGCACCTAACTGTTAATCCCTGATTCAGTATTAAAACTTGGTTGACATATTAAAATGTGTGTAGTCTAGAAATACGATTGTAGAAAAACATATTTACATTCAATACTTTTCTTTCTAGTACAAATCAGACCATTCGCTTATATTCTACTGGAAAGAAAAATTAAACAAACTCGATTAAGATGAATATTAAGGACTAAAATTATTCTCTGGCATCCATCGAAATCATTCGATTATTTGATCATTCTTTTTCATATCGTACCAGTACACAAATGTTAGTAAGTAATAGTAAGGGAATCGAAAAATGTAGGTATTTTTAGAAGAACTATATTCAAATAAAACATATATCGGCACTTGATGCATAGATCAGAAAATTTGTATATCTCTGTAGGCAGCCAAAATAACTAACGAACCTAAATATTAATAAATAGACATGTCTACTCGTAATATGCTAAAGTTTACAAACATTCATCCCATTTACCCTCTTATCTAAAAAGTGCATTCTAATTTCATTCATTCCATTAGCAAACGTGCAAAAAGCGCAGTCTGGAGCTTTGTTAATAATTATAGGCCAAATTAAGCACATATTACTCATGCTTCTTTTTTTCTTTAGGTTTCCTTTTCAGTCCAAGCCAAGCCCTATTTATTTATTTTGTTTACAATCAATTCCTCTGTGCTTATGATACGGCTGATTTTGAACTTTAAAATATACTGTTTTAGCCCCTAATCATCCAATATATCGAAAAAAAAAACTCTACGGCGACAGTAGATGGATAAAATGACAGAACTTCATACGACAGAAAATTTGGACATTGCTATATATGAAGAAGAATTAAATTACTCGACTCTAATTTTTTCCCAAATTTTCTAGTGCAGCCTTTTGTTAGAGGCTCAATCTTATTTCTGGAGTTTTGACTAAGCATGACGAAAAATTCCTGTCAAATGCATTTTCTGCACATGAGTTTTCAGCAACTGTTTTAAATTTTAGAAGACACGACCAACAAAAGTACAAGAATATAGATGGGTAGTTATTTACATATGTCGTGTACGAGATGTTTTCTGAATGTGGTGTATATCAGTTATATATATTTACATTATTTCAAGCACAATACGAACGAGTAATAAATTTAACCATATTTAAAACTTCATAACCGGCATAGAACAAATTAACTGTGCATATTAATGTATCTGAACTTATAGAAGAATCAGGCACACAAAAAAACTTAGAACGGTATTCGACATTCGACCCGTATATATATACACACATCTATAGAATTGAACATTCCTACATCAAACCATTATTTCTTTATTCGCTCAAGCCTAGAAAACAACACCTATATCTGTTGTAAATATATCTGTATAACTGTTCATGTTCTCAATCAATCCTATCGTGACGATACCTATATAAACTGGCTTTAATGCTACCTTATTCCCTACAATAACATGCTTACTCTCACAAACTCGAACTCGATAACTGTGTTACTATACTTCATTTCAGTACTCCCAACTCCCAAGATTAAGCGAGTATACATTTATGCATGTTTTCAGCTGTCACTTTATAACACTTAAAATCTCATCTATGCATAAACTCCAGCTATTTCGAACATCTCTATATTCTACGGGATAAATTGGAAATCGATTATTTGAATTCGAGCTAGGTTAATAAAAAGCATGGATGCTATTTTGAATGAACCATACATAAACAGTAACACAATTCAATGAAATCTTTCAAATACTCACAATATCAAACAAATGAATGAAAACAAGTTAGACCCTATAAGCTAGCATTTATTCTGAAGAGCTACAATCTACTGCGTTTATGTAAATTTGTAATGAGGTGGAGCTGGAATTACAGTCAGTCTCACATTTTCTGGTACATCCAATACTCATTCAAATATATGTTTTAGTCTTTCCTAAATATTCCTTTAACCACGTTGTTTCCATTGTCGGCTCTCACAATCATTTTTGCAACTAATCAGCGATGAAAATTAAGCATTATGGACAACTTTAATTAATATCTTGTACATTGCATAAATAAACTATCGCATTATTCATGCTGAGATTAAACCATGTTTCATACTTTTCTGGATAAAATACCAAATGTACGACATGCATTATCTTAATGGAATAAACACGAGACATTTAGAGGGTACACACTTTAGTTAAGACTGTGTTGCAGATTCTTACAAAATTATGGAAGCTAAATTGCAAGTTTCCCATTCATATCGACAAGAAGGATACTTGAGGTATTAAGGTCAATACATACGCAACATTCAGAACATTCACTTATAATCTTGAACCGTCAAAATTTCTCATTCACTCCACACGGGACGTTAAGAAAACTTTGTACTTAAATATAAAATAGTTTAATTTGTATGTAATATGTTAAAAATCATTTAAATGTGAATATTTATATATATATATGTCAGTCTTTGAACACAATGTTTTTGTTATAAACACTGGAGATTTAAAAATTAGAAGCTCTTTACTATTCCCTGTTTTTAACAATGAATTGTTTGTAGCCGTTTGAAAAATCAACGCAGTGTTATTTCAAATACGAACTATTGATAGTGAGAATATGAGTAGGTATGCATCAGTCCCTAGTATCGGTAGAAGTTAAAATTTGCTCCAGTAAGTCTATAAATTAATATTAATTTACGAAGAAAATAGTGAAGGGAAATAGTTATGCAAAATATATGTGGGTATATATACAACGAAAATGTTAGAAATGATATGCATGCAAGATTAAATGGAAACGAAATGAAATAAAAACAAATGAAGTTTTAGACATTAGGTGTGCGTTTCAGCGTTTCGAAATTTCAAACGTTATTCATTACACAATTAAATCAATCTTATTTCAGAAACAGTTATTGTTAGTTTCCCTTACTCTATGTGTTATAGGTTATAAACGTGCATTTAACAGTTTAACCACAACTTTATACAATGTCTTTAAACAAATTTATATCAAATGAACAAAATATTTTTAACATTGATACTCTCGTCAGTTTGATTCGCCTTCGATAACACTAGTAAACGTAAACTAACTACGTCATTAAAAATAGCCTTTCCATTCCCAGCTATACTTCATGCATTGACTGTGTGACTCATTCTCATTTTAAGTTCGATTCTCATTCCTGATGCTAATGCCACATGCACCAACACGACTTCAACATCTTCAATGTTTCGTTCTCCATAAGCTTTAATTTTCTATCCCTGTACGAGTGGGTTTTATTAGGATCTTTCCTGCAGTTTATTTTCTTACTTTTGTTTCATTTCGTTGAATTTATCGATTCAACCCATATATATTAAATAGTACCGATGGATCATTTCTTTTTAAAATTGTCATGTAGGGTTAGAAAATTCGATTAGACTGTATATCATTTTCAATTTCAACAACAAAAAGAGGGAGTAGAATTTACAAACTTGCTTTAATTTAGCAACTTCCATGCATCGTCAAATCGTCACATACATACATATGCAGATAATCCACAAAACCATAGAACCTAATATTAGGTGAACTGAAAACTTGGACGTGTTAGTTATATTTTCATGCGATGGGCCTATTCTCGATTTCAAAGGGGGATTGCACTGAAGCACCTACTATAAGTAAAATTCATTTGAAAATGCGGCATATACAGCAGCAAATTGTATTATAATTTTGTCATTTCTTCAGTCCTGAGTTGCGTTTTGTATCCAAAGTTCAAAGGAATGTTCAATAGTTGTAGAATAGAATACTAATGCGCGATCTAAACTTACATAATTCGAAAACTAACTAAACTAGACCAACATGGCACATAGCAAGTCATTCTCGCTGTACTTTCACCATTTTTACAAATGATTCATGCAGTCATGCAGAACCTACAATTGTGGACAAATCTATATAGAAAATATGGTTTAGCTGATTAAATATTCGAGTAACTAAGAATCATGCAACTGACAATGAGCTACAGTTTTAAAATCAACATAAATATTAAATTGCATCGTTTCCTTAAATGGCGATGTAGATAAATCTCATTCTTGAGATAATCCCATCAACTTTTACTTTCGCCTAATTTCTTTTATGAACTTGCTCGTTTTGACTCAAGAATCTGTCCACGTTCAATGTAAAACTTTTTTTTTACCAATTAGCTATATCTGTTCACTTTCGCTACAAACTACACACCAGAAGTTCCCAAAGCCTTAGAAGGTAACCATGCAAAGCCTTTTCTGACTGGAAACGAATATCTACCTATCTATTCAATGAATGCTGTAAACTAAAACTATATAATACTTTACTTGAAATAGTAAGCGGCAAATGCCACCGAAACTGAAGCAATAATAATAAATAAATATTTCTTATCGGGGAATAACCTATAGAAGCCTTGCACTGCTTCCGCTTCCTTCTGATGGGCTTTAATTTCTTTTATTTTCTCTCTCAGCTCTTCATTTTTGGCACGCCTATCTGCCGCTATTCCATTTGTTCTAAAGTAGCAACAAACAAATTAATACAAAGTTTCATAAACAAGAAAATAACGTTTCCTCTAAAAAAAAGTCGAGTTAAAAGGATCCTGAATGTGACCATGACGTACTTCACTGCGCTTGTGTTAGGCGTTGCTTCAGATTCGTCGACCTTGCTGTTTTCTTTCGTATCATTAACCACTTGAGATTCTACAGTCAAAGGGACGGGTTCTTCTTTACTACTCTCGGATTTATCAGCTGAGTCATCGTCAATATCGTCATCGATCAAGGAATCTTCTGATGAATCCTCTTCTGATGACGAAGTTGGGATTTCCGGAAGGGGTCGATCGACCAGTTCCATTTCTCGAGCTAATATGAGCATACAGAACTTTAATTTTTTGAAACATTTCACATTTTTGTATTTATTTAGTAAATTTTTACCTTTAATCAAACGTCTAAGGTTTTCTTGGAAAGCCGTCAAGGAGTCGGTCCGCTTAGGTGGGTCAGGCTTATCGTCAACTTCAATAACATCCACATCCCCATTTTCGTCGGATATAAACCGTTTTTTACCCTGAAAATCCGAAATGAATAGTTTTACATTCTATTTATTTAAATTGGACCATAGAATAAAGTTGTAGCATACGTTTAATTGAACGTTTAAAATGTAATTATTTATACCTCGGCCAGTTGCTGCAGGCCTTCTAGTATAGCAAGATATGAAAATCGTAGCTGATCTGCCGTTTGAATAAGCCCCATTCTGAACTTCCGCATATCCATCAATACATCCTTAACAGTAACAGTAAGACCCTCTTCCATCTGTTGTAACAAAAAATAAATCCCAGAGTTGCATTTACTTTAATCTGAGATTACAGCGGAAAGAATTTGACTTTTTAAAACTTTAGTGGCTCAAACTTACCATAAGTAAGTCACGAGATTCCGAAGTCGCTGTATCTTCAAGTCTGCAAAATGCATCTTATCACTGTTAAATTTGAGATTTTTATAACCCTGATAAGTATTTCCATTGAATGCATTACCTTAATGTTCGAACAACAAAATTTCGCGATTGCTCTTCTGAGATATATCGAACACGGAGATCGACGTCATGAAACTCCATAACATCTTGATCTTTGTGGATGGCTCCCATAGGCCAGTATTGATGGCACTTGATCTGTTATTACATTTTAAATATAGCAAATCGCGGAATTCACTACTACCAAGTTATATATTTCAGTTTCAAAGACTCAATAGACTTACTTGATTCTTCTCTATGACCTTGTTAAGCATGAGAATGGCTTTAGAGTTTTGTTCCCACATCATTAGCCAGAAATGTCCAGCTGTATGGGGTAAGGGTCCCTGAGTTAAGATATATCTACGACCTGCTCGAGAAACCTATCAATTTCAGCACGTTAGAAATTATGGGTTGATGGTCTATAGACAAACGTACACGCTAGAAAACTGTATAGTATTTTTTACGATATTATTACCTGAACAAGGCTTGCATTAATATAATCCAACGGTCCTTTGGATAGTACAACTCGACTGTGGTCGAATGGACTCACATCCCGATATCTATTCAACATTTTATTTGCAGCAGATTTAGCAGCAGCGCAAGGAAAATCATGAGCCGAGCTTTCTGTCCGGATAGTCTGGATTTCAAAAAATAATAAAATTAATAATTGCCAATATTTCGTTCAGGTAAATAACTTTTCACAATGAAATTGTTAGAATCTCTCAGTCTCTCATCATCAATACCTGGTACAGGGAATTCCAACCAATCCGTTTATCAATGTCATCTACTTCGCCCTTAATATGTTTTAGATGCTCCTCAATCATATTGTAGTTTTTGTTCGACCAATCAATTTCAAAGGTAAATTCTGCACACTGCTGACACTGACAGCCAACTGCTTGGTCAATGGGCAAGCTTGAAGGCAAAAAAATGGAAAAGGATGGACCAAGCGTCAAGCACTATAGTTTATAGTATATGTTTGACAACCCCCAGTAGGTAAAAAGGATTTTGGTCTAAGTAAGTGTCAAGGAGCGTAGCACTCCCTACTGGTACGTGTTAAGAATAAACTAATAGGATACTCCACATATATTCAAAATTAAGCTCATTCCTTAAACGACTTCCGAAGCCCACTAAGGTCCAGATCGTGCGTGCAATGTTGTACGGTTGTTCTACCACCAGTTTATGCTGGTGCAGGTTGATCCTGGGTCCTCTCACTATCTGCAATAGTAATATAAAGAAAATGCATTTTATTTTAAAATCTGCAAGATTTGTGGTGTGTGTACGGTTTGCAAGTCACAGCCTTGCATATAACATACTATAGTACAAACAGTTACTACAGCTAATAAGTTAATTCGTTGAAGTTCAACTCAAAAACTCTCTTCCACTTAAAATCTAAGGGCAATGCCAACTTCGTGCATGCCAACATTGCCAACTATCAACTATGCTTATTAAGGATAAGGAAGGTAAAGGTAAATGCGTGAAATACGGCACGGCCAAGTTTATGTTTTATATAAATCATAACTATCAAATGAATATAGGCATGTATATCCTGGTTTCTAAAAAGGAGTTCTCGACAGTAACCCTAAGTAAGTCCTAAGGCCTAACAGTTGACAGCATTCGGATTTGACTAAAAGTTGTAAGAAAGAAGCCGGAAAAATATACCAAATTCTCAATCCATATCTACCATAGATGATTATACATATATGCTGTGCATTTCCGAGAATATTACATATTACATACTCTGGGTTTCGTGTATCGAATCTTGAATTTTGAACAAAGGCCACTGGTGGGCTGTGGCTGAGGTGTTTCTTTCAACTAAAAAAGCATATCTTTTTACATGGATGACCTAATAAATTTTGATAATGAACGCAAAATGAACGATAATTGTCAAGTTTCATACAAAAGGAATATGAACATTATGTAACTAACATTGAAAATTCGTTGAATAAAACTAGGTAGGTTTTTGAATGATTTAGATACTTTTTCCAAGAAAACTCCAAGTTGAATGTTGCTCAATCCCTAAGTTTTGGGAGCTTATCACACACTTTTTTATAAATAGAATTCTCAGAAAATGATTGGCCAATTTTGAAAACACGATCTCAAACTTTAAAATCAATCACTTAAGGAACGTAGCTCAATGCGATGGCTTGAGCGCAATGCAATGGTCCACGTACACCTACAACACATCTAAGGACAACGGATGTATATAGGTACTAAAATCCATTTTAAATCGATGACACAATCAGCTAGTAGGTTCTACAATGCACATACGTTAAATACCAGGTGCACACTTTTAAACAACATAATCGTTATGTCACAGTCACGTCACAACTTTACAACCTATCAGTCACCAGTGAGAAATCTAGAACATTACAACATAAAAGTACCAAATGAGAAGACTCTGGACCGGAATAGCAGAAAAACTAACAACTACTGCATGCATGTCATGCTTTCCACTTTCACTTTCTTTACGCTTCATTCATTCACGATAGTGTCGTGTCCGGTCTGAAAAGAATTCATGGGCATGAAATATCCAGGTTTGAATATTTAAATAATATATACTTAAAGACTAAACTATATAGACAGAACATTACTTAAGACATATGCTTGCAAGTTCACAGAATGATTCACTAATATTCAATTCAGTCATGCAAATGGTGTATCATATTATATCAATAATGTTGTAGTTTTAGATTACAGCATGCCTAAAAGCATTTGACTATTTGACAAACAAATACGTTTAATGGTGTACTGGGTGGGATGTACCGTTAAGTATAATATGTAAAAATTTACTTTGCAGCCTCTTGTTGTGTGCCTGGCAATTGGACTATTACAGTCTTTCAATCACAAATCGTCATTCTCTGCTTCTGCGATGGTTTCTTACTAACTTTCGTTCATAATAAAAACCTATTTCATTTCATTATATAAATATGTCTACGCTGTGGTCCTTAATTCTACAAAGCAATACGTATTTACGTCCGTCAGATCAGAAGGCTTGTAATAGTAATCGTTTATTATTAACTCTTAAATGAAACGTAAAAAAGTTATTCGTTTAGCCAGCGAATGAAGTACATTTAAGTAGTACACTATTCAAAATAGATTTTTCGTTTCCCCTAAAAATTTAAGCCTTTAATACCGCACAACTTACATTCTACAAGTTTACAAGATACTACTACTGCAGTCTGATAAAATAATAACTATATACATGACATGCGATGGCTAGCTGGTTAGCCACTACACCACATTGTGAGCGAATGCTACCAGTGCACAGTTTCAGTATTGCACAGTAAGTAGTATACTAAATTCATCATCATTCGTCATGAGGTTTGACTATATGTAAATCGTGTAAGATTTCCTAGAAGACATTAGCATTCATTGTCAATCGTAAACGAACAAAAAAGAAACTGAACTGGCAACAAGGGAAGCTTGGGGTAGCAAGAATTCATGAAATAGTTCACTTTACATTGTACATGGTAAAAACCTACTTTCACGAGTAGTAAGTACTAGAAGAACCAATAATGATGATAATGATGACAACCAAAGATCAAAGAAATGCATAGAACTTAGAACACTATGCAATTTGCAATTTCTAATTTACTGAAAAAAGTTGGATGAAGTACCAATACTAATCAGCACTATACGATACGGTAGTTATTTATTACTAAAAAATACAAACAAAATTACGTCAAATTTTCTTCCTGAGCCGATGTTACTACGCACATGTCTATTAGTCCAATTATGTAGTTAAAACAATTATGACGATACATACTGCACCACCACACACCACGCAGTCCAATAAATTTTGACACTTATAAGAAATTAATGAACATTGCACATCGACATCGCACCCGCATTATCAGACGAACTGCATACACTCATGGAACCCAGAAGAACACTAAAGCCTACGATAAGCTGCAATCTGCAATGTTGTGTCAGTTATGTTTATGTCACAATGATATGCTTGAGGAAAAAAGGAAATTCGCATGCAATGCATAGTTGTAGTAGTTAGGAGTAAAAAAGATGCAATAAAATATCCTAGATTCTTATGTGGACCTATAATACTGCAAAATTTGCAACATTTTTTAAGCAATACCTACTACCAACGAACACCGAGTATTTAAAGATTTGATGGGAAATAAGATACGTTCTCTCTCATTGGCAGCGGCTTATATTGTATTGTATCTATAAATATTGAACTGTCTGACTTCATTTAATAGATCGATACAAATTACTGCAAAGCTGATATAACTTTTAGGATAGGATGCCATGTAACGAAAAATGTCCATTCTTTTATAACCAAACGGACAAAATATTAAAGGTGGGCTTGCCTTGCTGAGTTAAAGAGAAGGGGTAACTGTTATCAAAGCTTTTAGGACTTCAGCACAGCAGTTATTTTTGGTAATCGAAATTATTTTGTGTGAAAATCTTTATCAGATTGCACTTAATGTTAAATATAATATCTTATCATAAATCATTCAATATGAAGAATAGGCACATCAAGGGTTGGATAATAATAACTAAAGCACTGTAGATGTCTAAAAACTATTCAGATGATGATATCTTAAAGTGAGGATACATACATACCTACTTAGTAATCTGATTTGTACTTAACTTGTTCACATTCTTAGGAAACCTGTTGTTGCCTCAATAACCCTTCACGCGTTGTACAATTTACACTACACGAGTAAACTATTCTAAAATTAACCAGTAGGTGATTTAATTTCCTGACTACAATAGTTTGCTTGTGATTTGCTTCCATTTCACTTTTGGCATGCTTCAGTTTCATTCAATGTATCAATTGTAAATTGTAATTAGGTTAAATTCCATTTCTTTTGC
>JAHZNA010005420.1:0-22441 GCA_027743935.1 Sinodicranocentrus sp. ZH6 | reverse complement strand
CCATGAAAATAACAGCAAATATGCCCAATGAAGCAGGCCAGTACAATCAAACAGCAAATATGCTTACGAATTACGATTACTTAATATTAAGTCATGTGCCGGTGGTATTTGGTTTGAATTCTTTTCTTTATATTCTGCCGCAGTCATTCGTTTGTCATGAAATGGATGTGTTGTGTAGCAGTACACCTGTACACCACACCAGAAAATATTTAATGACTAATTAGCTGGAACTCTGAAAACTAAAATTTTAATTCATTCATCCATCCCCCCCCATCCCCATGCACCTGTGTAGTCCTAGAATCTGTTAGTTCGTTCTAAATAGACTGCCTGAAGGCAGCGTAGCTTAAGGCACATGGCAAATTATAGACGACTCCCAAGTTAACCTTTTCGCTACGAGACACAAAAAATGCATGAAAGAAACAAACCTGGCGCGGAGAAAGGCGTCCTAATATAAAATGCGTCAAACTTCAAATTTGCAATTTCTACAAAACCAAACCACGTAAAAAACGGATGATGGAATTTGACGGAATGTGTTTCGCTCCGCTAGCGTTTTGTCGTACTTTGTGATCAGTTACTTACCTATTTTACATGCGTCTGCATCTATCTGCATACTTATGCGCTGCCTGCGTCCATCATTGGAATTCTGAATTTGAATGAATGATAATCACAAAAAGCATTATTTTCTTGCATTTAAATTTGTAGGACTCTCTTTCAAGCATGCATGCAGGAGCAATGCTGATGCTACAGGCTGCAGTCCATGTGCGTAAATTCCATTTACAGTGTATGAACAAAAACCCTATTTCGGTTTTGCTTGTTGAAGCATAAGTGGATTCACAGTATTGTTTCGAGAAATATCTTTCGATCGTTTATATTTTTATTTATTTATCAGTTGTCAGTATTCTGGTTTGATCAGTGTAGTAGAACTGTGTTTTGGTGTTATCCCGGTGATTGTATTTGACAGTTGACAGTAACGTATAGATTGTGGTTACTTGCATGTTTATAAAAATTGTCTTTGTCTTCAGCCCGCCCGGTAAGGCCACCGAAACGTTTTCTACTCATCTACCAAGGTCAATGATCAAGTATTTATGATATTTATAATTAGAGATTTCTTTTTAAAAAACCAGAGGCCAAAAATGTACATAAATAAGAAAGCTCAAAGAGAGGAAGTAAACAATTTATGATTTTGCGTAAAAGACATTCAATCTCATAAATATCAAAGTTCCGTGTTCGTCCCTTAGTAAAACTTTACTTAATGATGGATGAGGATAACAGGATGATTGCCTCGACTTAATAGTTTTAGTTTTATTTTGATGTAATATGTAATGGTCGAGTTTATTATGTGTGTAATTATAATTATAAATTATGTAACAATCCGCAAGTACCTATGAACTTATGTTTATTTACGTATTTTTTCTGGTAAACGAATATATCGAAAGTAGAACCTCTGAACCTCAGACTTCGGACACATGACGTCGAAAAATTATTTTCAAAAAAAGTTAATGCTTAGCTTTTAACTTATAGGGAGAGATAAATCAGACTTATGTAAACTGTCTGTTGAGAACTCGTGACTCGAGTCCAAACAACATTAAGTGGTCATTAGGTAAAATCAATAGCAATGTCGTTAAAGTTTTAAAAGTTGGATTAGAATAGGGCTGAATGAATTGTGTGTTTAATTTATCATTCTATAAAGTTAAACATCGGTAATTATCACTGTTATAGAAAAACAAGTGGTGCTCTTGAAAAGGTTGAAGTTGAACAATTTCATCACTTATCCTGAAGTTGGAAGTCAACAATCCTATATTCATCTTACAAATTAGGATACCAAAAAGATATAAAAATGCGAAATAAACGCCGAAGTAAGTTGTATAAATGTTTCTACGTAAATGTTAATATTGATCAAATAAGTGGTCTTATGTTGATAGTCCGTCATTATCATGTGATTGGTTTGTTTGGTATTGCATGCATGCAGAGGTGTCAAGTCAAGATTCATATATTATAACACCTTAATTCTCGTTTTATTATTTTAGGTCAATTACCAGTACCAGTGTTTGAAAAGGGGGAAAATATCAAAATCGCTGGTAATAAAACAAAATTAGATGACGATGAAAAGCAGGTTTCCGAAACCGAATTCTCGGAACGAATATGGGATGTCATTGATTCGTATTTTATGGAAAACCGGGGATTACAGTCGCAGGCTATAACATCGTTTAATAGATTCGTTAAAGAAACACTTCCACTTATTGTAGTAAAGTGTGGTCAAGTTTCTGTCGAAGATTGTCACAGTTCCATAAACAAGGTCTATAAGTCGTTATCAGGCTTAATTATAAATTTTGTTCTGCATAAAATTTCTTTGAATCAAGCCTTAATTACAAGATATATTTTTGCAGACTGTTCATTCTATTGAATTTACATCGGTTTATTTAGAGAGGAATGTAATTCATCACTCGGCAGATGGGAGAATATATCCATTGTTTCCACATGAAGCTAGAATTCGAAATTTAACATATTCCACAACCCTGAGTGCGGACATTCGCCACGTTATTAAAACTGTGGATTTTGCCGGCTACGAAACACTAAAAGAACTGTCGATTCACGAAAAAATTCCTATCGCGGATGTGCCAATAATGGTTAAAAGTGAGTTTTGTCGTTTAAATGGATTAAGTGATAAGGAATTGTCGTCATATTATGAAGACCCAAACGATCCTGGAGGATACTTTATAATTAATGGGAAAGAAAAGGTAATTTGGGCTCTAAAATGAAACTAAATGTGTATGTATTCGGAAGAACGCATTGTGAAAATGCCGATGCCGATGTCATTGTCTAAATGGTGATATAAATAGTTGATAATAATTTTGTACTTCAGGTTATAGTAACCCAAGAGCAACCCGCAAAGAACAAATTATTTTTATTTAAACCAATGTCCGACTCCAAGTTTCAGTATGAATGTGAAGTACGATCAACAATTGATTCAAATACGGATAAAGTATCTGCGTTGTGGATCCACATCCCTGGAAATCCAAAGTCATATCAAACGTTTAAAGATGCACAGAAATCATTGAGATTGACACCCGACAGAGAGTCGAAGGAAAAGACAAGGAGTCTACATTGTAAATCTGTTCGGAAAAATATTTCGAAACATTACATGAAAACACGGCCTGGATTAATAGTTACAATCGCGACAGTCCGCAATCCAGTTCCACTTTTAGTTGTGTTTAAAGCCTTGGGATTTGAGACAGTAGAAGAAATCTGGGAAACATTTCTAGTAGATCCATTTGATAGAGATTTTCACGAGGCGATGCGTTCAACAATGGAGAATGCTGAAGCCAAAGAAATTACCACGCAGGACGGAGCGCTTTCTTTTATAGGTATGTTTGTTTAAGTGATAGATCAAAAAAAAATTAATACATAATATTGTTTCTTTGTTTCAATGTGGTTCATTTTTACGTTGTAGGCTCAAAATCAATTAAAGAAGCCGCAGAGAGCATTGACGTGATTGCACAAGGGAAAGCCGTAATGTGTGACGAGGTTTTACCAGCGCTTGGACATGAAAGTTTTTGTGACCGTATTAAAGGACATCATATTGGATACATGGTAAATCGTCTTGTTTATGCTTACCTGGGGCGAATTCCATGTGATGACAGAGACCATTTAAAAAATAAAAGATTTGATCTTGCTGGAGCAATGCTAGCCACTCTTTTTAAAAGGTAGTTATTCTTTCGGCTCTATGCGGGTTTTTATTTCTCTAATTTCAACCTTTATTTAACGTTTGGTCAATTTATTTATTTTTAGCCAAATTAAAAGTTTGATGAATGAAGCTCGATTAGCCATTTTAAGGAGGTTGGATATAGGAGCTCGTTATGACCTTGTGAAAAACATTATTAGACAAAAGCTTGTTACACGAGGCGTAGTTTACGCTATGACCTCTGGAAATTGGGGTGACAAACGTAGAGGCGCTCCATGCCGTGTAGGAGTAGCACAGGTATCACATCTTAAGCAAAATTTTAATTGTAAAAAGGACTGATGTAAGGAGAGTGGATTTCAACTGCTAGCTATTATGGTTCCATAGCTTTTAAACCGGCTTACTGGAATGGCTGCATTATCCTACTTAAGAAGAATTAACTCTCCAGTAAACAGGCTAGTCAGAATGACTGCTCCGCGACAACTACATACGACAGCTTTTGGGTACGTATGTCCTGCAGATACCCCAGAAGGTGAAACGGTTGGTTTATTGAAGGCATTGTCTGTTATGGCGGAAGTCTCAACTGACTATGGGAAAGGACCTATATTAGACTGCCTTGAGGCGATTGGATACACTTCTATAGAAGATAATCCCGAGAAACTTACAACGTAATTATTGCAGCGCGATTAACTGGCATTTTTTACATTTATGATTGTATACATCAACCTAAAAAAGCCGAAAAATGACAGATTTACATGTGTATTGTTTTCATGTTTTCTTAGAGACACGAAAATTATTATTGATTCTGAAATAATGGGTACTTGTACGCATGTGAAAGCTCCTGAGCTAGTACGATTATTGAAGGAATGTAGGCGACAGTATGATGAAAGAAAGGAATTGGAACGCCGACGGAACAAGTGCAACAATGGGGAAAACATTGAAAACTACCATGGGATTTCTTACGAAGTCTCTATTTCGTATGACTGTGAATTCAAAGAAATAAATATTCGTACGGATGCCGGAAGAGGATTTCGGCCGCTTTTAGTCGTACAAAATAATGAATTGGTACTTCGGCGTAAGCATTTAAAAAGGCTATTGGATCCAAATGACTCCTATGGGTATGAACATTTAATGAACGATCACTGATGCCTTACGGGTGAATTGTGGAACATAATTGTGAACTTTATCTTATTATGATTTAGGTGGAAGAATTTGATTCGTGATGGAGTTATAGAATTTCTTGACGCCACAGAATCTGAAACAGCAATGATAGCCATGTTTCCCGGGGACTTGAGAGGAGCCAGTAGGTCGTATTTTTGCAAGAGTTTTAAACGGCCAATTTTGTACAAAGTTTCCTATACACATTGTGAAATTCACCCGTCCATGATATTAGGAGTGTGTGCCTCCCTAATTCCATATCCAGACCACAATCAATCTCCTAGAAATACATATCAGGTACGTTTTCTTGCAACACTTTCTATTGCATGATTGAATGTTGTTTGCATATTCAATATCCTTTGATATTTATCCTTTTCTGCGAAGTCGGGTATGGCTAAACAAGCAATTGGGGTATACCTTACAAACTATAACTGTCGAAATGACACAGAAGCTCATGTACTTCACTATCCTCAACGTCCATTAGTAACAACAAAAATTGCAAAGTTTATTAAATATGACGACTATCCTGCTGGAATTAACTCTATAACGGCAATTTGCTGTTATTCCGGGTACAATCAAGAAGATTCTGTGATACTTAATAAATCAGCAGTAGAACGAGGCTTCTTTCGATCTACATACTACAAAGTCAAAACAGAGGAAGCGAAACGATGTCGTGGACGAGGAGACACGGTAAGTGTTCATCATGAAATATGTTGACAAAATAAATGGCAATAATTGGTTAATTGGTTTGTTTTACTTTTCAGGATGAAACTTTCGAAGTGCCACGACGAGGTGAAGTGTCTGTGTTTCGCCACACTGACTTTACAAAATTAGATGCTGATGGTCTGCTAGCGACAGGAACACCGCTGGAGGACGGTGAGCCGTTAATAGGTAAATTTAATCATGAATTTGGACATTTTTACAATTATGTGTGCGTGAAGTATTTATAATTTTGCAAACCCACTGCTTTGGCGGTCCGTAATTTGCCGAATTTTATTACTGTCATTTTATCATCAAAATATAATACATCAACTGTTTGTTCTTCGTGAAGGAAAAACTCAGTTCATAAATGTGGAAGCGCAGAAGCAAATGAGCAATTCTGGAAGAAGTTGCCCTCCTAAAAGTGACGTTTCTCTATTGTTTCGAAGTTCTTCAGCTTCAATGCAATCCTTCATTGATTCGGTTATCCTTACAAATAGCCCAGAAGGCTATAGAATGGTCAAGGTCAAGATAAGGACCCCCCGTTATCCTCAAATCGGAGATAAATTTGCATCAAGACATGGTCAAAAGGGAGTTCTAGGAATGGATTTTCCAGAAACGGTTTGTTTATTCATTACTGGCATTAATAGTTGATTTAGATTTCTTTATTCGTTGTGTATACCATTAAGATTTTTTTTCGGTAGGATTTACTCTTTACAAAGGACGGGATTGTTCCGGATATAATACTTAACCCGCACGCTATCCCTTCTCGAATGACCATCGGACATTTACTAGAAACTACTGCGTCAAAGTGTGGTGCAATAAAAGGTTCCATATCTGATGGGACTTGTTTTACCCGTCGCTTATCTGTAGATGAAATGGGAGAACAGTTAGAAGGTTTGGGATATCATAGGCATGGCCTGGAGGTACTGCGCTTAGTGTTACAAATACAAATTCAAACTAATAAAATTATTTTTCGGTGCGATGGGATCGGATGTACTTATTTTGATTTTCTTGGCACAGGTTATGTATGACGCAGCCACTGGTCGCAAAATGATGACGCAAATTTTCATTGGTCCAGTTTTCTACCAGGTGTGTGCATAGTTAAATTGCATTTCTACGTTAGTTGTCTATTGTGAATTCAGTATTTTTTTTGTTATAGCGTTTAAAACACATGACTGAAGATAAACTTCACATCCGTTCTCGGGGCCCTGTTACGGAATTATGTAAGCAACCGAGCGCTGGTTTACAAAAGTGAGTATTTTTTATTTGATCGACATATTCATATGGATATAGTATTCCAACTTTGTTTACGAAAAGTTTTTAAGTGGATTAATTCGGTTATATTTTATAATTTACAGAGAGGGAGGCTTACGCTTTGGTGAAATGGAAAGGGATTCAACAATATCACACGGAGCTGCAGCATTCTTGCGAGAAAGACTTTTTATAGTAAGTGTCAATAGCCCTTCCAATAAATACAAAAATACTATTTATGTTGATTTATTTTGCTAATGCTACATTGCCTTTCCTGTTTGTAATATTCAATTAGGTCTCTGATTATCACTCGCGTCCAGTGTGCAGACAATGTGGGAGCTTCTTAACTAGAAAAGCTAGTACTTTCGGTCCTGAATATATCGTGCACTTGAAATGCAGATTATGCAGGCAAACATCGCGTGGGGTTCGTTAAGATTTTTTCAATACTTAAACTTGACTTTTAGTTAGGCACTTAGGCATAGACATTATTGTTTGCAATAAAAAGATAATTTATTGTATGAATGTTAAATGTAGGCAGCAACCGTGGAAATTCCCTATGCCTGTAAACTATTTTTCCAGGAGTTAATGTCGATGAATATTAGAGTAATGATTGGAGTAGAAAGTGATTCAAAAGAAGACGATAGACAGGTATTTTTCGCTTCTTGTTTAAACGATATAAAATACTCATTTTGTACCTTCGTTCAAAGAGACTAACGCCTTGTTGTAATGTGCATTAAAAATTGCTCCTAGATAAAGAAAGTAAAAAAACAGGAAAAATCCAGCTCAGCGAGTTTAGTTACTCGTATTTTGGAAAAGTTAAATGCAGATGCAGACGACTAATTCATGAAACGCAACTCTGGCTGTTGTGGTTATTTTTCTGTATTTATTGTTGTAGATTGCTAGTTTTTATAAGGACTAAATTAGAGGGCAGTAATTATTACTATTACACAATATTACTATTAATCAATGTAAATGTAAAATTGCCAAATGTAACTTACAAACTACAGTATCTAACTAAGTTTGATACTTCAAGCTTTATTAATGTTCATGTGTGCTATTATGCTAGTTTCGTAGTAAGTAGATAGAATCGATTTTTAGGCGATTATTTTAGGCGTAGAAATGAAGTTATGAGCTTTAATTATATCATGACCATGATGTATCATAAAATGTCCCCTTTCTACTATCCTTTTCTATTTGTACTTGTTAACTTATGAACGTGAATAACTTTTACACATGTTTAGTTTATCATACGGTAGGGAAACACTTATTATTGTATTTATTTAATAAAATATTCAAATAATAAAAGACTGTAGCTGGATTGGATACATATTTTAGCGTACCTATGACCTATGCTGTAATTAACCTCAATGTACCTATGCGTTATTCGGCGAAAGCAATAATATTTTACTGCATTGCACAAATTAAAAATAAACATAAATTATTTTCCTACTAACACGATTGTAAATTCTACTGCTTACATTACAAATATATTACATTTATGTTGCTTGGCTTAAGAATAAAATAGAAGATTAGGATAATTAATGATCAACGACATTAAAGAAAATAGAAGATGGAGATCATAAAGTATCATATTAACAATAAATATATTTTACCTGGAGGCTCATTCAAATGAATTTGCATCACCGTTATTAGCGCTGCATCTAAATAATCTGTTTCCGGTTCTTTAGTGTACAAAATTTCAACAGGATAGGTTCTACCAGGAATTGTGAATATAGGGGCAGCGTTGAAATACTGTGAAAACTTAACAGCGTCCAGTGTAGCAGAAGTGACGATTAGTTTAAGTTCTTCTCTTTTCGCGACAGCTTTCTTCAATAATCCTGGAAAAGTGGGTTAAAGCATAAAGAAAAATATAATAAGCTATCAGCACCACTAATTGTATTTTGTAAGTTTTGCGTAAAATGGTAACATCGGAGACCTACCGAATAACACGTCAGTATGAATGGTTCTTTCATGGGCTTCGTCCAACATCAATATTGAATAGCCTTTAAGATCAGAGTCCAGCAAACATTCTCTAAGAAGCATACCATCAGTCATGTATTTAATCAAAGTTTCCTGGGATGTACAATCTTCAAAACGGATAGTATATCCAACTTCTTGTCCCAATCTGCAACCATATTCTTCCGCAACGCGTTTGGCTACGGACATTGCGGCTACTCTTCTGGGCTGTGTACACCCAATCTTGCCCCTGCTAGTGAATCCTGCCTCCGCTAAATATTGAGTTATTTGAGTGGTTTTACCAGATCCTATAATCAATAATATCCATTAGTAGAAAATGTGCCCAGGTAATTGCCATCAGATGGATAATACAATAAGTATAACTTGTGTATTTTCTTACCAGTTTCACCAATAACGATTAAAATCTGATTATCATGAACAGCTTTAATGAGCTCATCTTTTAATTTAAAAATTGGTAACGACTGCCGCTGCTCGATTATTGTCATGCTTGTCTTTTTTCCGTAGCTAGTCTTTTTTCCACCAATTACGTGCTTTTTCCATTCAGGAAGTTCAATTGCAGAATTTGCAGGCAGACCAATTCCTCGGGATGATGCACTTTCCGGTTCAATTTCTTCCGGTACTGGATCTTCCCAGTTAGTTTTATTTAAACCCCCGCTTCTAGATCCGCGAGACTCTTCACGTTCCACCATTTTTACCTCCCTTCGTTCTTTTGATAGTGCACTTTGCATCATTGCAGCTTGCGCCAAAGATCCGTCCGGGTTTTTAACTATGCGTACTGGTGACAAATCATGAAGCAAGCGTCCACCTCCAACCCCTCTGAGAAAAGCAGGTTCTTCCTCCATGAGTTCAACCTCAATATCTTCTTCATCGTCGTCGTGATCGTTGAGAACATGCAATTCGTCCTCCAACATCTCGACTGTTTTCCTGTCCAAGGAACCAGCAGCGATCATTTGTTTCAGCTCCCATTTTTCCGGAGATGAAATTCGATTCGTTTTGTGTCGGCCATCATCTTCAATAGCCAAGGGTGGAAGGAAAGAGTTTTTCAATGGGCGATCGGGATTCCTCATTTCATTCATGCTATCATCAAATCTGGAATATAATTACAGAAATAGGAGTTAATGTAATGAACTTCAATCATGTAAATGCAATGTTTTTTATTTTAAAAAGGGAGTGCATTGAGTGTAGTTACCCTTCATCTTCGAGTGATCCTTTGTTCAACGTTGGATTAAGATCTTCTCCTGTTTCTTGATCTACATCCTTTATGCTAAGACTAATCTTTTGGCCAGTAAAGGATAAAACTTTGACCCTGGCCTGCTGTCCACGGACTACAACCTCTGAAACTTGATTTACTCGTCCTTCTCTTCGTAACTGTGATATGTGACACAGTCCTTCCCACCGCTTTCTCAAACCTTCTAATTGTATAAAGCATCCAAATGCAACGATGGAAGTCACCTTTCCAGTGTATATCTAAAATATAGATGTAAAGCTTTAGCATTTTTTAGAGATAGATAAACAATACAATGCAACTGCACAGAAAACAAGTTATATTTACTTTTCCTATTTCAGGTTCCGCTGGCGGCAACTTGTCGCTTAAGTAGGATTTTTCCATCTTAATTAATTCGGATCTTTTGTCGTTGCGATCTCGATTACGATCTTTCTCCCTGCTACTTCCTCGACTTCTCTTTGATCTTGACCGAGATGAAGACCTAGAGCGTGACCGTCTACGTCCTGAATGCCGCGATCTTTCGCGATCATTGCTCCTAGAGCGTCTTCTTCTCGGTGACCTAGTTCTACTGCGACGTCTTGGAGACTTGGATCGACTTCTATCCCGTCTGCGACGTGGAGAGTTACTTCTGCTTCGTTTTGATCGTCGCTGGTGCCTTTCTTCAGAATCAGAATGCTGGATTCTCTCATTTTTCTCGGGCTGGCTTGATGGAGCTAGGGACTCTAGGGTGGCCATCATATCATCAATAACTGCAGTTTTTGCCTTTTCATCAGCCTCTATTTTCAGTTTTGCTTCCTTATCTTTTACTAGCCTGTAAAATGTAAATATAGTACGTAAATTAGTTGATTAGGATGTTTATAATACTTGAAGTAGCAATGTGCAAGTAATGCGTGTGGGCAAACAATTTATTCAAAACCTTTAAAACATTTTTTCTCTTAGCTGCATTTTGCTTACATTTGTTGCATTTCCGGATTATCAGGAATTGCCAAGAAAGGGAACTTTTCTGACATTACAGCTTTTTTAGTATCGGTAGCTTGTACACCAGCTTTTGTACTGCTTACATTCTTTTCCTTTTTATCCTTCAACCTCATGTGCTTTATCAGACGATAAAGATTAGCCGTTAGAGAGTCCTAAGGTACAAACACAACAATATGTAATAATTATTAGGTAATTTACATATTACGTTTTACGTATTTTGCAAACAAAACAGGTAATTAAACGAGCTCGCTTACTGTAAACTCAGCACCATTTTTGTCAAGGGCCACCCGAAATCCATCAAAGGTAGGGTTTTCATCCGCTAATGCAATTATAAATTCAGCTGAAAAAGCAAATAAAAAGAAATCAATACCGGCAGCCAGAAATCGTTCATATCATTTATGTCACTTTCAGCTTTCCCCTTAAATACATGATTTGACAAATAAGTACATAAAATGAGATCCGAAAATAGTTACTATTACCTAAATCTTTGTCATTCATCCCCAAATGGTTTTCCAACTCCGTACACACTTTCGAAACTAGGGACAAATATTCTAGTTTTTCTACTTCCTCCATTTTAAATTTTTATACCATGTGTTTAATTCCAAACGTTTTTAATATAGATACTTCGGTTTAACGTCACACAACGATGAATCAATGACATACAAATACAACATATGACGAAAAAGCACTATCAACCACACTTTTTGCAACTAGAGCTCGGATGCCCTCCAAAACCGGAACAATTATGTATTTTTAAAAATAAGACCGCATCAAAGTATTATCCACAGCTGAAAACATCAAACACTTTCCAACTTACGACGTAAATAGTACTGTCAAAGTTTTTGTTGTTGTTGAACAGAAAAAATAAAATCTCAATTTGCTAACAATACGTTTGTATTATTGTATTTGTATAATTATAAACTTTCTGCTCTACGTTCTGCTATGAAAGGTCTTTTGGCGAGTGTATTTTGTTGTGTTCAAAAATGTAGTAAATGCGCCACGCATGTAAAACAACATTGATGTTCCAAATCCCAAATGTCCCCACCTCACGTTCATATGTTCAGTCCCTAAATGTGTAAATTTTCTGTATGTATTTTACGTTCAAATTTTGAGAGGCTGATGATAACTGATCAAATGTGGTTGTGTTGTGCGTGTGCGTGAGTGAAGTAATTTGCGAAAACATTGGACATGGACATTGAATGGCATGGAACGGATCGTTGAATTTTATTGCTCGTCATGAGAATGGTCGAACGAAATATTTGAACTTCTTGAATAGTTGGAAAAACAAATTACTCTGAAGGTAATTACGAAAAATATAAATTAATTGCAAGTTTTTACTTCGCGAGCAATTAAAGCCAGTGAGGTGAGATAATCTTAGATTAAACCTGGATTCAGACTAATCAGGATTTACATTTATTTTTCTTATTCACGAGGTATGTTTTTCGGATTTCGATTATGAAGAGGATGTGGTGAAATGTTGGCGTAAGGTATACAAATGTTTTCTTGTTTTAACAGAAATATTTCGTACTGATAACTGGCCTTTTAACGGAGAAAACTGCAACTGCAATTGCAATTGGCTATGGCTGGGTCTAAAGGGGAAAGCGAGATGAAGCTACACATTTGGGGTGGAGGCTGGGGATTGCCATCAGTAGATCCTGATTCATTGCAATGTTTGGTTAGTCCATAGTCCTGGTCTCATTCATTATCATTAATAATTTGATTATTTAAATACTTTAGCACGTCAGTCAGGGCAACCCTGAGCCCATACGCCTATAACTGCTTCGATTAGTTAATACATAACATAAACATATATATGTATATATTTCATTTCCTTTTAACTTTCGCTTTGCAGGCTAACATTCGTTTTGCAGGAGTTCCTGTTAAGGTTGAAGAGTGCAATAATCCGTGGCGATCTCCTGCTGGGCGAATCCCATTCCTTCAAGCTGATTCGCTCTCTATGTATTCACCTAATGATGTATCTGCATTTCTGAGATCCAGGGTTAGCTTTTTAGTAAAAATAATCATTAGTTGCTGCAAGTGGTTGTTACTGATCTGCCAACTTGGAACTTGATATTGGTATGAATTTTCAAGACACTTTTTATACATTACAGAACTTCAGTGCGGACTACGGACTTAGCTCTGTTGAATGCTCTCAGACATTGGCGTACATGGAATTCATCTGGGATACATTGCAGATAGCTTATCAATACTTTGGGTAGTTACTTACTTCCACTAACTAAACATTATTACAAGGGTATATCTTTCCAACGAGCTGAAAGAAAACTAAAATATTTTATACTTGCATACCTATGTTAGATGGGTTCATCAATCAAATTTCGATGATGTTGTGCGACCATTTATTGGGAAACGTTTACCGTGGGTGTATAAAATGTGGTACCCTGAAAAAATTAGGAAACGTGCAATCGCGGTTATAACCTCGGTTTACCGTGATGCTGAAGGCCAACCAGAGTCTGTGGAACGGTATATAGTTCAGAAAACGCAAAGTTGTATTCAACTCTTATCCGAGAAATTAGGAAGCAATGAGTTTTTCATGGGGAAAACGACTCCAACTACAATAGATTCTGTCGTGTTCAGTTATTTATCGTTTTTCTGGAAAGTTCCCCTATCGCATAATCCCATCAAAGAATGTATAAAATCAACAACAAATCTAGAAAGTTATTTAGCCAGGATACTTCAGCGCTACTTTCCCGTCGGTACGTTTGTTTCAAGACCAGTCTATTTACAATTCAGTGGAAGAGTATTTTAACTGATTTAAGTTATTATTGATTCTAGGGCATAAGAAATTGGAAGGTCAACAATCTTCCACCCGACTTTTGTATGGGATGGACGGTGAAGTAATTGCTTCGGACGATACAGCGGAATATCCTCTTTCTCATAAAGTTTTTGCGATTCTCTTCACAACTGCCATCATGATGTGGTATGGATATAGAAATCAAATTGTACGACTACCGCGTGCTGAAGCTATTACGGCTCAAGATGAGGACGACGAGTATTGGGAGTAGCGCAACAACGGCCTTCTTATCTTTAGTCACTAAATAGTCATTTGTGTAATTATAATTTACTGACTGATCATTTGTATTAAAGTTGTGTACTATTTATTTGAAAACTTGTATTTGGCTTTTTGTATGCGATTTGGAAAAGTCAGTCTCACTCAAGAGCAACAAAAGCAAACTTCATTTCAAAAATTTTCTTAATTATATTCCTGTAACAGCGCCATATGTCCATGCTTTATGGCTTTTCATAAACATTTGCATTATTATTACTTAATACACATTACAAAGATCGTTATCGGGATAAAACAACGGTGACAAATGCTATCACATGAAACGTGTCATCTAACTAACTTGCAGAAAAATACAATAGTTATTATTAGACAAACGAATACGACTAACTTAATTCTGTAGCCATTGAAGGCACTCTGAAAAAAAAACTGACGGACAAATTAAATACACATATGTATTCTGTACATTCGTAAATGGTTTTAGTTTTCACGCTGCTTTGAAATGCACCAGCACAATATAGGTTAAGTTGGGCGGAACATACTGTCATGTCATACTTATAAAATATAGGTAACGTACATTTTTCTAGCCGCACCCAAGTAATGTTTTCTAATCACTGTCTGAATTAAGGGCAGATGTTTTCCGTCTCTTTTTAGTGCTTCTTCTTGGCACTATTTCATCGTCGTCACCACTACTTGAATCACTATCATCTTTCGTTGTCGTTTGTCTGGTACGACCACTTCGAGTTCTAGAAAGTGATCCACTATTACCACCTTCCTTATTACTCGAATTGCTAGATATTGAAGAACTCGTAGGTGTTGGAGACGATGGAGGTTTTCTCGATGTCATAGAACGTTTCGAACTACTGCGAAAATCTTTGGAATCTGCTGTTTCCTCACTCGCAGCCAGAGAAAGAAGATCCTTGTACTTATTTTTTTGACTTTCCGTTGCCCAACTTTGTACCTGAAATAATAAACCAAAAATTAATTAATTAAAATTTCCATTATGCCCATGTAATTTCAGCAAAAGTAATTTCAATATTTCATCGACTGCAATTTTCACCTGTAGCAAAGCAGCTTGCATTATATCGGTACAAAATATGCCTTCTTCCTTCACGTGTACTCTTAGAATATCTAAATGTCCCAAAATATAATCTACATTAGGTGTAACTGGTCCAGCTGGACTTCCGGTTCCTCGGCCACCTGATGCCGTGCCCCGCTTCCGTTTTGTTGGTGATCCATAAGCTCTATATCACATGCCACAAGTAACAATGTAATATTCATCATAACATAAACTCATACTTGAGTTTTGTCTGAAGCAGACAGTAAATAAAATATTGACTTTCTAGCACAAATGAGAAAATGAAATTGTACCTGACCAGAAGTGCACTTATTATTCCTGATACGGTATCCTCTGAATGAGTTGTTGACCATGAAACCAGGAGGGATGTCACAAATCGATCCTTAGGATTTGGTTTACGACATAAGCAGGGGGACAAGATTTTTTCGGAAGGACTAAGACAAATCAAAACTTATATTAGAAACATGTCTTCGCCTTTTCCCCTAGTACATGTGTGAATTGGTTTTCCGAAACATTCATACCTTTCTTTGCATAAAATTAAAAGTAGAGCAGTAAGAGCTTCTGCGTTTTGACGGTAATCAAACATAGATATCACATTAAGATAGTCATCAGCAGTGAATGAATGGGCAATCAAAATACTCCATAAACAATGCTGCTCCCAACTTTCCCAGTCAACAGATTTGCCTGCAAGCACAATAAAATAACTGAATGGCTGTCGACGAATCTAATACTTATTCGTGATAACTCAAAGCAAAACGCCCAATTTCCAAACCTAAAATTGTTGTAAGGTAGTTAGAGTCCACTATGGCGTAGTTCGTTGATGCTACGTCCCATACTATTTCTTGTAACTGAGCAGGATCCAACGCAGAGATAAAAATCCTTAACAACTCAGACTGGCCTTGCATTTCATCCTCAAACCACTGAAAAATAAACTGTAGCAGGTACCCTAACACAGTTGGTTCTGACTCCCAGCAAGATTTCATATCTTGCTTCAGAGCTTGCTCTAACTTCAGATTGCGATGAGTAGTACATAGTATCTTGTACAGTTGCGGAAAGAAAATTAGCTTGGTACTACTGTCATCCTCTTCAGCCTCATTGTGTTTTTGGCCCAACATTACTAAAATTTTATAACCAACTGAAGGAACCGCATTTATAATGTCCGCCAACAAACGAAAGAGGTTCTTTGATTTAGTAGTCTTGTCGCTTGGTCTTTGTTTTAATATAATATTCAGGATTTCAGACACCGGTGAGATGTCAATGTTATCTCTAAATGAATAAAACAAGGGCCGCGATTAGTACAAGCGTATCATAATCTTACAAAACCATCAAGATGAAACTGTAATAATGCTGCATGATTCAATAGGTTAGATGTAAAAGTATAGTAAATTCGAATAAGTCACTCACGGTACACTATCTGACGGTTCATCGTAGCAGGGTTTTTCAAGTTCTGATTTGTAAATATACACTAAAGATTTTGAAATGGAATCACGTTGCTCTTTATCATATTGTTGAGAACATTCTTCTAATACTTCTTCCAAATCTTCCTCTCTAAAGAATTAATTTAGTTTCCCAAAATAAAGTATGCATGTTCTTTCTTTCATTGATATTCCTCTTTTTATAATATCGAAATTCCAATACCTGTCTCCGTCAGAGTCAGATGCATCTAACATTCTATCCAAAGGCATTCGAAAGTTTGGTGGAAGCTGCTGAACAAGCTCAAAAATTTTCGATCGTTCTGCTTCTTCAACACTAGTGCCAAGTGTCGGACTGTTTCTCAATGGTACGGCGCCAACAAGGGCTACGATAACGAAATAGGTTATCTTCAAATAGTCTATTATGATGACATTAATGATACAGAAGAAGTAGTTTTGTTTCTGAATGCAACTGTTAAGCAGCTTACCCTTTGGAGGTGTTCCTGCTGCTCCCTTGACGTCGTCATCTTCGTCGCTAAAATCTGGATCGTCTTGAGTAAACGTGATACTATTGTTTTCGAATTTGATACTTTGGGGAACCATTGACGCCAATCCTTTAGCTCCGCTACCAACCAATACTGCTGGCGGTGGTGGTGTAGTTGGACTAGCTGGGAAAACTGGGTGCATATTTATAGTCCCTATATCCGGCGATAATATTGCAGATGGAGTTGGAGAGTCTACGCTATAATTAAGTTGAAGACTATCTGGCAGATCTTTATTACTTGAAGTCGTATTAGTAACACTTAAGACAGGGAAAGTAATAACAGTGGTAGCTGCATTTTCTGAGCTATTCCCGTTGTTCACACTATTACTAGAACTGATATCACTATCACTCCGATGTAATAATGTAATTAAGTTATCCTGTATAGCGTTACGAAGCTCCGGTTCCAGTTTAGGATTTTCCAACAAAGGTTCTAAGGTAGGGACAACTTTTTTTTCTAAAATAGTACGTAACGCTGAACCAATTCCACCCTTAATCTTGTCGTTCCCAGCAGGCCAATACTCTTGCGTCAACTACAAAAATAAAGATTTAAAATATGATTAACCGATGATTAACAGTATTATGGTGATTGGCAAAGATGAATCAGTACTTTTACTTACACGTATAAGGAAATCCAAAAGCGTCGCAGTTATTGCTAAATGGGGCTTCATACTTTGGTACATAACTAATATTCCAGGTTCTGAAAAAACAGAGGAAGTAGTCTAAATCAAATTCGTATTTAACAACACAAAAGCAGTAGTATTGTAACTAATGATTTAAGGTGTAACGAAACTTAAAGAAAGAACTAAATACCAATATAAATACAATTAGATTTGATAGATTTGTGTATTGTGTGAGCTCAAACTCAAATTTCGTAATGTCAACACTACGTACCAATATTCATGATGTTGTCCTTTACTGGATCATAAACCAACCAATCATAAAACAATGCTAACTTAGCGTTTGCAGCAGCAACTGGATTAGTACAGGTTGTCAGAAGCCATCCTATTATGGCCCAACGTGGAAGAATATCTGAGCACAAGACTTCGTTCGGCGGATGAATGACTCCAACAATAAATCTTATAATATCAGCACGCAATGTTTGAGATTCTGGTGTTGCCAAATACTACAAAAAGAATTAAAATAAAGGCTGCATATTATTTCTCATTGATAAATATCGTTAAGTTAAAAAGCCTGTTTTAGTGTTTAAAACGGGGGAAATGCAGTTGCACACATCCCCTAAATTTGTAAATATTATACCTGTCTCTGAAACCATTCTTGATATCTTTTATGCTGACCGAAGCGTACTTGAAGAGCGAGGAAATTAATTTTCTTTTCCATTTCAGGCGTCAGTCTTAACTGCAAGAACTTTCTAGATGTTCTTACATTCAGAAGTTGGTGGATTCCAAGAAAATGCGGCGATAAAGCTTTTGGATTATTATATATATCATTCCAAACGGCTTGGATTTCTGGTATTCTAGACACACACTGTAGCAGTCTTAAAAAATCTCGGCCCATACCAATACTGGGATTCATAATGCAAGTAGCAAAGTGATCACGAATTATACTCGTTAGAAAATTAACCTGAAATTAGCCAGTTATACAATGATTTGAATTTAAACTCATAAACATAAATATCGACACACCACACATAATAATAAAGATTTACGTTGACTCAACTTACCTCCTTCTGTCTCAAGCTGGCGAGATGTGGAACATTATGATCTTCTAAGATGCGAAGGAATGTAAAAATTACTGATGCTATCAAAACTGGTAATTTATCCAGCCACGCTCGGCTTTCAACATATAATTCTAACATGTTTTCAGCCAACCACAGATTTCTGTTTGAAATGTCGCCACCGGCTATTTGCCTCATTAAATTCCAGCACATAACGTCCATATTGTTTGCCCCTGTGCGAACTAGCTCCCTGGAAAAGAGATATAAGAGTATAAAGTAAGTATATGTGTAGAAGTAACTTGTAAGTAGTAGTAGTACTGAATTAGTTCACACAAAAAGTTAACTTACTTCGTGACCCATATTAGCTGACTTCTAGAAACGTCTGTGAGCTTTTGATATTTATCCGCTGCTATTTGAATTAGGTATTCTACTACAGTACCCAAGCTATCACGACTTAGGAACGTCAGGTCTCGAAGACACTAATGAAAAATAAAAAGCATTAAAATTAGTTTGTAAACGGCAAACAGATATACATAAGAAGCCAGAAGCCTAATACACATACATACACAATAAGGAAATGTAGTGTCAATTGAAACTTTACCTTAGACGCTGCGCTACTATCCGTCAAAATATTTGCCAGAAGTCCCAGAGATATTTCATCATGAGATTTTTGATCCCTACAAATAGCAGTTTGAAGGGCATCATGCGCTTCACGTTCAGATGCATTTCCTATAAGTCTCTGGAGAACCCCTCGAGCTCGTTCAAATTTCTGTCAAATCATGAATTATGATTTTATGATTAATTTATTGATAAAACTGATGCAAACCTATAACTTAATTCGCACAACACATTCAACATTCATAATTAATAGCTACTACCCACAACCTAACTGGAAAACTGTTATTAAATCTATAAATCTTAATCGTAACATAACCAAACTTTACTGACGAACAGAAACAATGTTATTGCACTAGGATTGATTACTGAGAATGAGAACATAAACTGAACTATGTATGAAAATAGGTGAAAATAGATTGCATTGAGTATAAATTCAACATTGCAAGAAAAATAAACGATTCATTTGGCTGGTTTGTTGACACCGATGCAGATTATAATGTAAACACACATCTGACTGTGCTTTGTATATAATAAAAAGATAACATTCCTTCCTTCATTTATCATTTGTAAATTTTCCTTTTCCCTTTATTGTCTAATTTCAACTTTTCTTAAAAATTTAACTTCGGCCACGCCACTTTCACCAGTTATGTTGACGTGTAAGGTAAATGCAAAATGAGTACATTACGTGAGCGCTATCATTGTGCTTTCACCTTTCACGCATTAGGTTCCGTTTTAATCTTCATTCGTATGTTATGTATCTACTATCCCCTAACTGTCACCTGCTACCTTTCACCAATGCAAAGTAATCGCTGTTTTTTTGTTTAATACGTTTCACAATCTACATTTGACATTACATATCACTGGATTTTATGCTCAATAGACAATAGACAATTTAGTCAGAAATTGAATTGCATTCCTTGCATTGGACAGTAGTTGCACATCCTCATTAAGCATTATATGACCATCAGTTTTTTCGAAAAAAATTCGAAACATACTTTCCAAGCTTAACATTTATCTTGTGAACTGTAACTAGACCTGAGATGGAGATGGACATGCTCGAAAACTTCGAAAGCTTAAGCTTATCTCCTCTAAAAATTATATTCAAACATACATTTTCATATTTTCGTCCTCCACTTCGAGTAATTTTAAATTCGTTAAACAAACAATAAACAAAAGCCTTTCCTTCCAGTCTATGAGCCCAAATGACAAACGGGCCACGGGGCATTTAGACTATCGGAGCACTTTCAACTTGAGCAATTCCTCGTACCTGCTTCTAAGTAACAACTTACTAACACTTGCGATATAATACACGAGGAGATCCTAATCTTCAATAACAGTATCCTTTCCCCATCTCTCATCTTCTGGCGTTTCCTTAAAGCTACTAGTTATTTTGCAAATGTACATGTTACATGATAATTGTTTATCCCGAAATAGATAAAACTAATTAAGGATTTCATTACCTCTTCGATTTCGTCTTTCCACTCAATGGAAGAGTGGTAAAAAAGCCTAGGAAAAGTTGATTTTTCTGATTGCATGATGTACATGCATCCTCTCCAAACACGTGTGATGAACTGAAGCTGGCTGTGCCGACTTCAACCAAGTATAGTAGCACTAGCACTACACTATAGCACCAAATCAAAAAGCAGTATAGCAATAGCAGTATGTTATGTACACTATCAGCCAGCCGTCCACCTACCGACAACTCGCTTTCATCCAAGTCAAATTACTTTTTACAACAACCACACATGTATTCCAAATCCAACCTTTCCAACTCAAAACTCAACTAACATACATACAGTAACAGTAATATTTACTTCACATAATATTGTTATTCTATCCCACTCCTACGTCCTAACTACATACAACTTTGCATCTTACATCCATCCCATAATCCCATCCCCGTCGTCCTTATACCAACTATGTACGCATCCCCCAAAACCAGCAAACCGGACGTCTGCTTTGCTAAATATTCTTATCTCATTCATATAAGAAAGCTAATACATATGACATGCACAGACCGTATTATTTCCAATTCTTACAATTTACAATCAGTTGTGAACTGTGAACATTGTCTCGAACGATGAATTATGAATGTCATGTCAGTTAGACGATACGAATTTAACTTAACTGCTTCAGCGTTTTTTGCCTGCGCTGCGCTTATCTTGATCGAGATAGACTAGAAGTATGACATCCTTTATACAAAGACTAAACAATGACTTGAAAACCCTTTAACATTTCACCCTTTTTGCCAATAAATCATGTGATGACTGACGTTCGAGAAGTACCACAACTCCTTCCTCACCTCATATGTACAACTACAATGGCAGGGCATACTTGACAATATTGACAGTTCCCACTCACGAGAACTTAAAAAGGTTGCAAAGTGCAAATACTTGTGTTGTAATTACATTGGAAAAAATACGGTAATTATATTGGGTACATGACCGTGTGTGCAAGTAAAGTACATATGTAATGAATGATTAATGCAACTTTAACCTTCTGTAAGCCACCCAAAATATTAAAAATCAAGACAAAATGGCAAATTTATATGTCCTAAATTTAAAATTCTAAACGAGTTCTCCACTTCGTCATTGAAAGGTTTTTTACCCGAACTACCAAACTGATATTTCCCTCAAAAAACGGAATGACGATGACATTGATGGTACGAAAGCCACGCCACTGACGCCACATATAATATTTGACGTTAATACGTAGTGTCTATTTTTATAAATAACGCCCTATAATATTTATCCTTTGATTATTCTATTGAAGCTGAGCATAAATGATAATCAAACTCAAAACATACGGGCCAGTATGTCTACTCATTTTGGAAATGCGTCAGATCAGAGATCAGAGACGATAAGTTCTGAATTTCTGACCTGACTGAAACATGAAGGCAAGACAGACAAAAGTTTAAGGTTGAAACTACAAAGCCAAGCAATATACCCGCTAGGTAATTACCAGCGGAAAATTATAAATTTAACGGCCAGGGCCAATCATTCATACATTCGCATTTATATCATCATAAGCAACTAAGGCCAAGGCTGCTATGAACTGTCGCCATTCGGTCACACATTCTAAAACGAAAGTGCAGCAAGCCAACTCAAACTAGCATTAGGTAA
>JAHZNA010005419.1:0-18744 GCA_027743935.1 Sinodicranocentrus sp. ZH6 | reverse complement strand
AGTACTTAAATGCGAACACGTATAATTTTGCCATATGAAGAACTATAAAATTTTAAAATTTCGTTGGCAAGACAAACCAAGTTCACAGTCAACAAACTGGCATCCGCACACTTTTTTAACGAGTCTTCACCACTCTGGGTAGAACCGGTAGAACCAAACAAGGCTTCCATAACAATTTGTAAGGAATTTTTTACGAGCATATTATATAAAAAATTGTGATAAAGATCGAACTGCCAAATTGAGGTTTGAGATTCAGTTGTTAGTACGCTGGTCAAGTCAAGATGCAATGGTGCGCCAACAGGAATTCCACTTCTTGCTGATAACTCTCATTCTTACGCACATGCAACAACTTGTGCTTCCAGCCACCTTCTCAGGTACTGTTCGCCAAGCTCCATTTTGTATAGATGAGGATGAGGTCGACTTACGAAATTTTAAGCCAATTTTCACCCGGCATAATAACAAACCTAGGAGATTCATAGCTGTCTCGCCTGATACGTATAGCAGTCCTACTGGTTTCATCAAAAATGTACTAATAACTCAATTTTGCAGTTGTAATTTTATCATAAGTGTTACGATAAAATTGACCTTTCCGAGTCAACTTACAGGTAACATTTAGTCGAATAAGTATTCGCGGATTAGAGGAAATGCATCCTTACAGAATATTCCAGAATTACTTTCACATCACGATCAGCGCTCATCAAATGAGTGATGGAATGCAAGGATTATTCGTTCAACCTATTTCCGCACCCTTGGGAGTTCCGTTTGGAGAGTTTGTAACAGATTTCGACTGCGGGGGTACGTACACGTTTTTATTTTATTGTGAATCAAAATATAGCTGTTTTAAAATATTTCAGATTGTTCCAAGCCTTCCAGCTCCTTGCCTTCAGACACTGCAAAGGTCCCTTGCAAATACCGCCCAGCAGCATCTTACTTGGTATGGAACATCACAGTGTCGCTTTTGAATTCCAAACTGTTTATCGTGTTCTATTCATTTTTTTGTAATTTTTGAGTAGCATCCTCAAGTTTTAGTCATTGGAGGAAAGCTTCCAAGTCCAACGCCGTTTCACGAGGCTCATTTCAACTTTCGTTATGTCGACTACCCCTGTTTTGACGTGATATATGCACAGTTCTTGTAAGAACCAAATCTATAGTTGCAATTTATGTATGTTCGTATGTTAATTTCCGATTTAAAAAATCATAAAACATATTTTTTTCGATTTTAATAGGATTATTGCCGTGCGGACATTTAAACCTTTGCTTCAATACGACATCTTTTACACACCCATGTACAAAGTCAATATTGAGGGTGTTGGTGCCCCGTACCCTTTCTACTACGGATGGAAATCGTCCGACGTTCAATGTCATCACCCAATCAATTCTGAAATGACAAAGGATAACTGGGCAGCTCAAAGGAACCAAAAAGTAAAAGTAAAATATAGCAAAGAATACGAAAAATGTTACATTGAGGACAACAGAAACGCTTTGCTAGGACCAGGAAATATTTGTATGGTTGAAGGGAACACTAAACTATTAGTCCAAGGTCAACCAAATTCTTATTTACCCTTACGCATTTTTATTATTGAAGGCCCTCCAGGACCTGTTACTTGCGCGTATAATTCAAAAGATGTTCTACCGCCAAAATCCCTTGCACAATGGGTAGCATTTCGAAGCAGTTACAATGTTAAACTGAATCCCACTGGAGGGATAGAAGTATTTTGCTTTGATTGTGGGAAATGGGAGTACGCTAAGAAAACAAAAAACAAAAAAACTGCGATTTAACTTTCTAAAATTGATCTGATCTGCACAATTTAGGGACATCATAGGACAAACAAGTTGGCCAGAACCTCCAGTTGTTACAGATCAAGAGGACATTGACGAGGATGAAGATGCTGTTACTAAACCTCCTTTCACTTCATCAGGATGGAGTTGCGAAGCTCGCAATGAATTTGGTAAAAACATCACGGGTGGAAGGGACCGCTCCAAGGACAGAGGATGTGATATCGATTTTGAGGAAAGACTCGCATTTATTGGTTGGCGGTGGGGAAAAACCGTTTTGAAAATTCATGGAGTTTTCATGATATTTTCCTGGACAGTTGCTTCCAATTGTCTCATCTATTGCGCCAGATTTCTCAAAGAGGCATCCAACATCGAAAAAGACAAAGGAACAGGATGCTTTTCCATCGGGCATTGGATTTGGGTGAACACACTTACAACTTGCAGCTTTTTATATGTCTACAAGACTTCTGATTTCAACTGTTTTTTTTTTCATAAAGGGTCACATGATTTTGGTGTACATTGCCATAATGTTCATGTGGACGTCTTTGTTCATGTTTGCAATGCTAACCGACCTCGCTCCAGTCTGCAACGTATACGATGCTAAAGAAGATACAGAGTTTTGTTCCGTGTACAGTCGCCTCCACAGGTTTTCTGGAGGTCTTGCCGTGGTCGTGTTTCATATGGGACTGATCACCGGATGGACACGTCCGGAAACTCCAACTCTTCGCTTTTTCATGATTGCTTATCATGCAGCTTGTGGTTATATAGGAAAGTATCTTGGATGTATGGCTCCAAAAGATTTTTGCATGCATTGATCTACTAAGTTTTAAGCATTCCGGCAGACCTTTCATATTTTCATGCATATTTTTCTGTCTCCCGTTAGTGCTATCCCTATTGACTACACCGTACAGCAGCAGAAACAGCGCTGTGAAGCTTCTTGTTATCATGTTAGAAATAAGTTTCTGGCTAGTGTTTTTACTGGGAACCTGTGTCCAGCGTATTATTGATAGCCAGATGGGAATCAGGCGGCGGAAAATATTCCCAGTACCGGAAACTATCGATACTTTCATAGAACCACCGTTATATATAACTAGAAAAATTTTGTTTCCATTGTTGTGTGTTTTCCAGTGTGGAATTTTTGGTGGACTTTGCTGGGAAACCTGGGAACAATAAGTTTTTACGTATTTATAATATTAAGCAAAATACATTTATTGTGTGATTGTGATTGGATCACGATTAATTTTTGTCATGTTCAGAATAAATATTAAACTGAAAGTTATTGTAAAACGTGTATCATCTATTTTTTATTCGTTTCCTTCCTCTAATTCCAATAAACGAACGAGATGTTTTAAAGTATGTAGAGTAGACATTGTCATTTTTCTTTTTCATCCTTAAATAGTAATGAATGAGCTCAATTTAATTTTTAACTATCATTTGTTATTGATTTTCGACTATCAGGATTGGCGTCATTGCACACATTGCATGGTTAACAACAAAATCTTATTTCCCGACATCTAGTCAAAAGTTTGTTTTGCGGTAGGCAAATGTCAGCCTATGAAGATTTAAGATCAGTTTTTAACAATGATTATTCAGAATCCTCAAGACGTCGCTCTTCCAACCTCGAGTCTCGAGCACCTCCACCAATTTCTGCTGAACGACAATGGTTAAATGCACAACAAGCCAATGCTACGCCCAAAGTTGCTGAAAGAGCTTCCAGTGGAATGCTCCCTCTTCAACCTCAAACTCCAAGTCAAGTGGCAGCACAACAAAGGCTGGAAATAATGCAACAAGAAGTGGATGAAATTATTGGTGTGATGCGAATGAACTTTGACACATGCCTCCAGCCAGATAAACGACTCTCAGAATTGTACCACCTAGGATCAGATTATAATCCCGACTGGAAGTGTGGAAAATCGAAGGATGACGATGGGAGTCGGAAGAGTTGGGAGATTTGGAAAACAGTGTGTATCGTTCTTGGGATACTTCTTATACTCATTTTTATTTTTATCGGAGACTTCGTAATTTCCAAATGGGTAGTTGAACGTGAGTTAGAACAAGAATTAGTTGAAGCCATGTTACGAAAAAGAGAGGAAATGAATCGTACAACACCAATCCCATTAGTTAAAGTTATTCATAAAATACTACCATCAGTTCCATTGTCTCCTCCGCCAACAAAACGAATGAGGAAGTATCCTATGCCGATCTTAACACCTTCAATCATTCCACCATTCTATTCTTCTACAAATGCCCCCCTAACGATTCCGATAATAAAACAAACTACAAGGATGCAGCAAAATATACAACATCCAACACATCAATACCCTAGAGCACCGGATGTTCTTGATCCAGCGGAAGTTCAGCAAACACTTCCTATATCAGGTGCCGAAATATCATATGAAGCCATGTGGCGAGCTCCTGATGACAGGGATGTCGAAGAAGAGCAGCGTTTAGCTGACGCGGGGCAGCAAAATGAAGCATTAGCTTTCAATTATGATGATACTTAATGATAATGATATTTATTAGTGAGAGTACATTATATATTAAACTTTGAATTTTCCAATTTTTTCTCTCGAAAAACAGTTTTGTGTATTCATACATCATTCAACTTAATGCATAGAATGTGTCATCAACACATAGCAGCTTCACAAAGCAGAACAAGGGTTCCGGAACGGAACAAATTCCCTATAGTCAGTCGTTTCTCTCGCAAAACGTTTGTTGTGTAATGCGTGTCCAGGAGACGCATATATCTGTGGGGAAAACACCACCGCACAAAAGTCTGCTGGACTACTGGATACAAGCCACACTATTGATTTCTCATTCACAACTCACTTTCACGGTATGTTTATATTTGGATAAAACATCCAAATTTCTTTTCAATCCAAACCTTTTATGTAATCCAAGAAAGTGAGTAAGTAAAAGTAACATCGCCTTTCGCGGAGCATAATAGCTCACTAGAGATTCATGCTACCGTTACCTTCAGCTAAAAAATAATAAAAATAAAACTGATATTCATCTTTAAAGATGGGTGACGACGAGGTGTCAAGATCAATAAAGAAAACACAGGAGCAGCTAGGTCGGTTTGTTAAAAAGCCCCCTCTAAGTGATAAGAACTTATCAAGACCTCCATTCCGGTTCTTACATGACGTTGTTCACAATGTGATTGACACGACGGGTTTTATGAGCGGAGTGTTCACTCCGGAAGACTTGGATGCAGGAAATGTAACATCTAGAGATGCAAAGGCAGCTTTTGTACAGAAAGTTATTCAAGCTATTAGTAAGTGAATATACGTATATCTTACTAAACCAGCATTATTTGGATAAGTTTACAGCAGTAAAATAATTAATTTCCAAACAGAGGAGAAAACTGGAGAAGAAATACCCATAAAAATTTCCAAAGTGTTAGCAGGTCTGGAACCCGAAAAAACAAACGCTCTCTTGCAGGCATTAGCCAAATCTATTGAAGTACACCAACAAGATGGAGGAGGCACAGGAAGCTCACCAACGAAGAAAACATCTGGTGGAACTAAAAAGTCCCCTTATGGTACGACCTCAAAAACAGGAAAATCTACTAAACCAGATCCGAAGAAGGTTGGAGGAAAATCTACGGACAAGAAGGATGGTGGCTCTGGAATAAAACGTGGTGTTCGGGATCCTTCCCCAGGGCAAAGTAAACCAGCGACTAAGCAAGGAAAATTAGGGGAAAAGTGAGTGTAACTTTGCGTATTATTAACTTCCTATGTCATTTGGTAGTTACAGAAAAAAATATCTATAGAACACCAGATAATTCTGCGCCAAGCTCTGGCACGAAAGCTAAGTCAGTTTCTAGAGCAGAAGCGAAAAAGCCCCTGATTCCTGAACAACCTCCACCGGAAAGCCTGATAACTGACGAAATAAACCCTCCTGTGGAAGAAGAATCACCTCCACCTCGTGCACTCACTGCTTCCAAAAGATCAGATTCCTTGACTCGAAAAGAATCGTCAATGGACTTATCTGGAGGAGGTGGTGGGGATAGTAGTCTTCCAGATGAAAGTATGTTTTCAAAATTACATTTTTCTTTGCAATTTTTCAACTTCGTAGTTGCTTATCTTTCTAAGTATCTTATTTGTATTTGTCTTGTCTCTTATCTTCTCGTTCTGCATGTCTTCCATAAATCAATCCTTTCCATATTTCAATAACCCATAAAAAATCTCGAACGCTCTTGTAAAACTAACATAAAAGTGGATCTGGACAATAACGGAGGTGTTGATGATGGTGATGATGACATTCAAAATAATAATGAGAGTCACGAGCTCTATGATAATTTTGCTTCGCTCGTTAAACCCAACATGCAAACTTTACCCCCACCGAAAACTCCAATTTTGACGGATGCTGATGCTGTGAACGCCACGATGTCCTTACCTGGGGAACTGGCTGCTCCAAAATCCCCTCAAACACCGATTCGTTCTCCGATGACATTGGGAACACCATCACCGGGTCACTCATTGACACCTACTGCTACCCCATCCCCAATATCCCAAATAGCTGGAATAGGACCGATGAAAGCACCACCTCTTTTACCGTCATCTGCAACATCCCAACAAGGAAGAAGTTTGAGTAGGGAGCTATCCGCGGAAAACAAAGGGTTGCAAGGGTCCGCCACGATTGGAGAAGTAAGACCTCCCACTGGGCAAGCTAGATCGAGACCAGACACTGGAACAGCAGCAGGAAGGATGTCCAGTGCCAGACCCCCTAGTGCTAGAAGAGCACCACCAAGACCTAAAAGTTCGGCCATGAAAGAGGATGTTGAACCGTACCGGTAAAAAATGTCATTTCTACCCACCCAAACGTTTTGATTAAAATATTTTAAAATCATTTTAAAATACCATCACTTTCCAGACCTACGACTGGGAAAGTAGCCCATGTAATCATGGACAGCACAGAAGACCCTGACGACGACAATTATGTTGTAAGAGAAGTCACAGTGACAGCCTCAAAAGCCCCTGGTCTTTCAGATCTCGATGAAACTCCAGAGCTAACCCTTTCAAACGGTATTGGAACAGGGGAGCAGTTGGATGCTCTCCTTCCACCTGACCAGAGAGGCTTGTTAGTTAACCAAATCCTGGAAACACAAAAGGAGCTCGAGGACAAAAAGGAAGGTGGTGAAGCTCCTGTCATCGAAAAGAAGTTGAAAGAGTTGAGTTTGGCAGAAATTGAAAAACTAAAGAACCTCATTCAACTCTGTGCCCGTAGCGCAAATCCTCTAGCTAAGCTGTTGGACTATATGGCGGAGGATGTCGACTCCATGCAAAAAGAGTACAACAACTATCGCGAAGAAAGTAAAAGATTGAGTATGGAGCTAGAAAACGCAAAACTAGGCACGGACAAGTTCCTTCAGAGTTTGAAACATGAACTGCATGAAATCGAAAGGAAAGTAAAGGACAAGGAAGATGCCATTTTAACATCTCAAATGAAAATAATACAACAAGAAGAAAGAATCGAAGAAATCGTCAACGGTTTTGAAAGGGTGCGGTCAGGAAAGTCAGCACAAGTGGAGCAGCATATGCCTCAGTCGGATGAGATCATGGCTCATATTCAAGGTCAAAGTTCTTACTCTAGTTCAGGAGGGATGGGACCTTCAACATTTACCTTTTCAGTAGGGAGCCCATCCGAAAATAATAATTTTGGAAGATCTGCTGTATTCCCTTCTTCTAGTGGTGGTGCTGGGGGAATCCCTGAATCATTTAAGATTCCAGACAGCTTCATGGTAAATAATGCAGGAGGAGGTAATAATCCAGGTGTAGAATTATCCTCGCCTTTCAGTCGAGGGAGGATGTGGTCCTCCACCACAAATAACAGTAACAACAGCGGGAGGGGATCGTTTGAAAGAATAAACTCCGAAGATGATCAGCCTTCATTGAGCTCTTCTACAGCGACAGGGTTTAGCATGCAAAGGAATATTGGAAGGAGTGTGGGTGGTATGGGTGCTGGTGCTACAGGTAATAATAATAATTCATTCAGAAGAAGTACCACCACAGGGGCAACAGAGTTTCAGTTGGATATGGACGCGGATAGTTTTAATCCGTGGAGTTAAGCATGGAAGATTGAAAATGTTATTTAATTTCAGTCGAAATAAATATGACAAAAATGTCGAAATATTTATTGGCAAAATAAATAAATGCAAATTTAAGAAATAATCAGTAAAAGTAAAATTTCCAAGATTATTTAAAATTCCAAAATGATACTCTGACGAGCACCAATAACAAGATTGTCAGTTCCGATTATTGTTCCAACGGCTGTTTCTGGTTGATAGCCAACACTTGTCACGTACACCGTGGCAGTTTGAGGGACTTGCTCGAATTCCTGGGGAACATTCAGTGTCATTGGATCATTGGCAAAATTGGCCAGATAGATAAATCCTTTGCCGTTGTAAATTCTACAGAAACAATTCGTGAAAAATTTAAACCCGAACTTCAACAAATTGGACAAGATATTGATCAATTGCTCACCACATAGCTTACCTTGAAAATCCATATACAGCTCCGCCCTTGGGTGCCTTAGACTCTAAAGACCCGTACCTCCAAACATCTGTTTTTCTTAAAGCACTCAATCTCTTGTAAACCTTGAGATGAGACTCGCCAGTTGTGGCCCACTGCGCTTCCACATTTACAGTGGCATAGTCGGAATGCTAAACCATTCGTCAACCACTTCAGCGACATCGGTACCGTTAAATCCTTTCTTAACCCTATTGATAAATTCAAAATTGAACGGAAAATGTGCCACTGGATGTTCAGGAGTTCCGTAATATTCGAAAAGCTCATCCAAAGTGGGTACAGTAGCCTCCACAAACATAACTCGTTCCTTTCCGTCAGATAGAGTATAGATATCCAAAAGCTGGCGGAATTGGGCAAGAACGTCAATGACCTGAGGGAGATTGTAAGTGTAAATGTGACTCCAATAGGCGTGATCTGATGGGATAGCTGTTGGTGGTCGGTCAGGATTTTCAGGTTCGTCGAGGAATCTTTGATCTTCAAACATATGAGGTACAGCATCAACTCGGAATCCGTCGACACCCATATCCAACCAGAATTTGATAGCAGCCAAAATTTCCTTGATGACTTCTGGATTCTCGTAATTCAAGTCAGGCTGTCCGGCAACAAATTGGTGAAGATAGAATTGTTTCCGTTGCTCATTATATTCCCAAGCAGGTCCTCCAAAAACGCTGACCCAGTTGTTCGGAGGAAGCGGTTCCCCAGTTGAAGAATTAAAACCTTTGGGATCTTTCCAGACATAAAAATCTTCAAATTTGCCTTCCCTATTGATAGACATGTTAAACCAGGGATGCTCATCGCTGGAGTGGTTTGGGACAAAGTCCATGATAAGCTTAATATCTCGTTCTTTCATGGCAGCAGACAGATTTCGGAATGACTCTAGACTGCCAAAGGATGGTTCAATGTCGGTAAAGTTGGAAATGTCGTATCCGAAATCTTTCATGGGAGATTTGTAGATCGGAGATATCCATACTGCACCAACGCCAATGTCAACAAAATGTTCGAGCCTTGATTGGATTCCTAGTAATCCAGAGATTTATATTATGTGATGATAGATTATATGCTGAATATCTTTGCAATTAAATGTTTACCTGCCAAATCTCCCACCCCATTTCCATCAGAATCTTGGTGGGACCTTGGATAAACTTGGTAAATTATATCCTCCTGCCACCAGGATAACGGTTTGGGGTTTGGATTTTGGGGAAGTTTGATTCCCAAAGTGGAGGTCCCACAGAGGACAACGATGAAACACACAAGAGCTTGTTTAAAATCCATTTTGACTGAATATATTCCTCTTACCTTGAGAGAGGTGGTTACACTAAAGATGTGAAGCATATTTCACGCCAGTTTTTATCCCAGTCTTCATTTCACCTTGAAATTAGTTGCATAATAATGGTATGATAATCATTCATTGAGTCATGATGGCGCATGTAAAGTAATTTTTCCTATTTTCACCAGTTTAGGTCAAGACTAGCGTTTATGCAAAATATATAGACACTAATGTTACGGCTGGGAGAACAAGTATAATTGCATGCCTGAAGCTTTGTTAACACTTTAATAAAATACAATTGAATTGAGGTAGACCCAGCTGTCACGTATTGAAACATTTTAATCAGTTTAATCAAGACAAATTGACAAATGGTTGACAAATTCCTGTTACCTGTATTGAAGTGGAAGTGATCGATCATCAATTTCAATTAGTATGTTTTTTGCCATTTCCGAGACGCATTAATCAATTTACGTCAATTCTAACTCAAATAAGTTGGGGTATGTTTTTTCTCTTATGATAAGGTGTTAAAAGCTGACGTGGTATTCTAGTAGAATTGTCATCATGTTGTATTTTCCACGAGTTATATGCGTCAAACGAGGTTTTATGATTCACTTGATAATAGTCTCATCAATTAAGATTTTTAAAAATAGCATTTTAATTTGACTGTATAAATATAAAGGATAGTCAATCATTTTAAGAACTTAAAAAGTCTAAAGTGTTCGAAAGACAGTATCTACTCGCGAATACTACATGTAACGTGTAAATCCTTGTAAATTAAAGCTCATGCATTTTACGCATGAAAGTGATAAAATATTTTACCTTGTTGTGACATTTATATATTATTTACAATGGATTTTAGTAAACAATGTCAACGATGAGTAGTGTTATATGAATATGTATTACTTTTTACAAGGTTCCGGTTTACGCGAATTCATTAGTAGCACGACATTATCCTTACCTCACTAAAATACCACGTACAGATATACCGTCGGTCGTCACTAGTCAAAATAAATTTCCCAATTGAATTTCAGAGAAATGTTTGTTTACCTCTTCTCGTGAGTTGGTAAAATTGAGCAAAAAACGTCTACCTGATTTTAATCCCTTGACGAAATCACAGCCGGACAAACAATTTTGTTCATTATATTGTGCAGTGTGCAGTGCTGCACCCAGGGCCTTAGTGAGTATTTTATATTAACCTGTTGTCTGACAGCGTGGAGAGCTAAGGCATAGTTGTGCTAAAAACTGGTTTTAATTTTCAGCAAAATCCCAAAACGAGTGTGAAAGTCACTTAGTCAATTGTAGTGTGCAATGTGCATACCCAATACAGCATGCAAGAAGAAGCATATGCAAACAATCTGTATGCCGTGCTTTGTAAATGAGGGTGTTTTTCCTGCTTTACGCAGAAAGTCAACAAGAAATCTGCACAATATCTAATTCTTCGTAATATGCACTACTTCAGCTAAACCGGTTTCATGTTAAGATTTCGCTTAGGTTGTATGTGAAATTAGGGAAACAAAGGGGATACGACGGCATGAGTTTAGATGCTTACAAAGAAATGAAGCGTGAATGGAAATGCCTGAAGAAGCACGTTATTAAAATCTTTACTATGTTTCGGTTCTTCAGGTAGACAACAGCTTTGTAATTTTTCTTTACACACATTAACTTTTTGCTATCGAAAAAGGAGCTTTGAAATACCTTTTGTCTACTACTATTTTGAAAATGATTGTCATTTTCAGTTTAGCGATACTTTTCATTTCTATATTTGCCTATTATGTTTACTCAATTCAATTCACGAGCAGAAGACTTCCACCAGGTAATCATCAGTGTGTACCGTTATCAGATATTATGGGCTTTCCAATCCAATCAACTAGCTTACGATTAGATATAAATATATTAAAATATTATTTGTCCAAATTTTAATATTATCCGGTTGAATAATTATTAACGGTGAATTAGGTCCATTCATGTGGCCATTCGGACTAGGCGTGCTTCCATCAGCCCTTCTACGCAAGCCGATTTCCAAACTCTCTCAAATTCGACCTTGGGAGAACATGCACTTGTGGTACAAAGACTATGGCGAAATGTACAGCATTCAAGCGGGGAATTTTTACTCAGGTATAAAATATTTGTAAGCGAAGATGTTTAGGCGTTAGTAATTATAATTCGTGCGTAATAATTGCATTGAGCCCCTAATAACGATTACTTAACGGGGTTTCCGCAGTCGTTGTTGCTTCCCACGAAATCATGACAGAACTCGCAAACACTGACGAATACAGCATTAAAGTCTCCCACGAGTTGTTCACTCACCCCCGGACATTTGGGAAGGAGCTTGGGTTAATTTTTGTGAGCAACCCAGAAATATGGGTGGAAATGAGAAAGTTCTCACAGCGCACACTTAGGGAATTCGGTTTCGGAAAACGGCACACCATGCAGAGTGCCATAGAAGCAGAAATACATGAATTGGTCAATGAGTTCCGAGAGTGTTCGGAGAAAAACAATGGAGTTCTTCGTGTTCGAACTGTGTTTGTCTTGTCAGTATTAAATGTGCTGTGGTGCATGGTAGCCGGGAAAAGGTATAACCATGATGATCCAAAGTTGGTGGAGATGATGGACAGAAACTTTGCGATGACTAAGTCCACCACTTTTATTGAACCCGTGCAAGCAATTGCTCCTTGGTTAAAAGAGTATGCGCCATGGTTGGTCAATGAGGATTTGAGACTGAAGGTGTTTAAAGAATGTCACCAGTTTACACAAGGGCTTATCGATGAAAGGAAGCAGGAAGGGTACTATCTTACGGAGCCACAAAGTTACCTAGATATGTTTTTGAAAAAAATTGAAGAGAATAAGGATAACCAAAAGAGTATCTATACTGGTGAGTTATTTTTTTAAAAAATAGGAAAATAAAGAGGGTTTGTTCAGAGATTAGAACTCTTGTTTCGCAATAATTTCGTACAGAGGAACAGCTTCAATCCATGTTGGCCGACCTGCTTCAAACTGGATCAACCACCACCAACGGCACTCTTAACTATGGTCTCTTGTTCTTAACCCTGAATCCGGATGTACAACGCAGGTGTCAGGAAGAAATCGACAGGGTAGTTCCTCGACATTTGATTCCAACAGTTGAAGACATTGAAAAGTATAATAAATATAACCACATATTATGCATTTAATTTAAAGTAGGAATTTCAATTTCAATATTATGTGGATTTTTTTCAACGTAGAATGCCATATTTCCAAGCTTTTATTTTGGAAACAAACCGCCTCGCTAACGTTGTTCCAAACCCAATTCCAAGAATGGCCCCTAAAGACTGGAATTATCGTGGCTACCGAATTCCTAAAGGAGCCTTCATAATCTCAAACCACTACTCTGTTCACATGAACACAGAATACTGGGTTGACCCAGAAAACTTCCGTCCAGACAGGTTTATCAACAAAAAAGGGGAGTTCGTACCGGACAAAAGAGTCGTTCACTTTGGCTACGGTACATAAACTACTGAAATAATATCCTGATTTAAAAATACATTTCCATAAGGCATAGCTAACTCTGCGAATATTTTACGACAGGAAAGCGTGTATGCATCGGAATCACTTTGGCCAACTCAGTCATTTCCGTATTTTTGGCTGCGCTTCTTCAAAATTTTTCATTTTCCGTGGTGCCTGGTACAACCCCTCCATCGATAGAGCCTGAAATCGGAGTTAGCCTATCTCCAGAGGAGTATTCGGTGTTCGTGACATGTCGATAAGTTCATCCTATAAGTTATGCAAAATGTCATGGTCCATATACATGTTATAAACCATCCAATATTTTTAATCATTGATTCGCTATTTTAAAACGAAAATAAAACACCGTACTTAAAAACTGACATGCATTGACGAGTTACGAAAACAGTCATATATGTAGTCATTATCATGTCTGTATTTACAGCTTAGCATAAGCGATAATCAGTCCAAACATCAGTTTTGAAGTCGTAAACTTATGGTCAATGCCGAGAAGTGGCCCAAAACTTTAGTTGAGTAAATGAAACACTATTTTTAAAAATGTTTAAATGTAATTGATAAAATGTACCTTTTATTTTACTAGTTTACCAAACACAACAAATATATATCCTCTATATTTCGTCACAAGTAATACATAGACAAAAATAAAGTGGTCTAACTCTAAAATACAACATAACGTTGGAAAGACCAATCAACAAAATAAAAGTGTATATACCACACCAACAAAAAGCACGAACCACCAAAGTTAATATTATATCTTATCTAGTAAACCCTCGTTACCATTACCCGTCCTATCATTTCAAAACCGACCCTGCCCTGTTTTCAATCCCCTACCACATCCTACTCATATAAATAAATAATAGTGTCTCAGAGTGGAAAAGTTAAAATGGTACAAAGAATACTTGGATCAGTGGTTCAAAACACGCCATGTCACAAATTATAAGATTTTTATCTTTGTCGGTTTAGGCGTCCATGTTAAATCTTACAGTACTTTATGTGCTACAATGTTAGTGTATCAGATATTTTTGGCTTTTCTTGCATAGATAAGTCGGGAGATGTCGACATGTAGAGAAACAACAATGTATTATTAAAGTTAACTTTTCGTGAGTATCTGTGTACAGTGTACATATAGTGAATTCTTGAGTTTAACATGATATAGTAGAATTTGACTTTTCTTCAGCCTCTGCTTACGTTTTATTTCAGCTTGCGCTTTTTTCCCTGCTTGAAATTCACTGCATTACCGAGCCAGCCACCGTTGTTCCCTTTAAGTATCCTTTTTTTGAATTTCTGAGGGATACAATTGTCCACTTCTTGCTCTCCTTCGTTTGCGACAGGAGACTCGTCCGCTTTTTTGCCTTTTAAATCTGTAGTTTTTGATTCCCCATTTTCGTATGGAATTGGAACTTTGAAGGTGGGTTCAAAACGGATGTAGTTCCGTAAATCTTTATTTTTCTCTGGATATGGGAGATCAGATGGATATATGAGCTCGGTGGATGACTTTGTATCACACTCTAAAGGATGAAGAGGTGTGGCTACAGTGAAGATGGTATCTGTTCGGCGTTCATAGGTAGGAATTGGGATTGTCAGGTGCGACATTACTTTTTTCATAACTTCATCACATTTACCTAAAGGAAATCACAAATAATCTTTGCATTAAGTTAATAACTTATATATAATACAAACAATCACATTGAAGAAAAACTAAAATGTACCATTAATTTTTAATTTGGCAAATTGGTCTTTTGGAGTCCATTGCAAATTGACAATATAAAGTTTTGGCCGTTTTGCAGCTGGTTGGCTCATACTCCACAGCCACGGGTATCTTCGTAAAACCTTAAAATACATAGTCGTGATTTGTACATATATTTAACTTCACATACAAATATGTAGACAAGTGTACTTTTCTTTTCGTGGCATACCTTTAAACTTGACCCCAAACACAAAATCACATCCGCTTTGTCCACGTGATATTCAGCACCAGCCCAATTTAGTGGCCACCTCAAGCTACCCTTTTCACCAAACAAGACAACCGAGTCTTTCAATGATGTTCCACAATAATAGCAAAATCTTCCAGTTTTATGATGATGTCTTCGCGTATTTTCCGTGACATCAAAGAGACGGACGAATTCCCTTCCACACTTCACACAAACTTCTACATACATGTTTCCATGTACCTCACTTAATGCAGTTTTTGGAATCCCTGAACGTAAATGAAGGCCATCAACATTTTGGGAGACAATATGCTTCGCAACACCTCTATCCCACAGTGTTTTTATTGCCTTGTGAGTTAAAGTAGGGTCAGCAATCTGAGAAATGTCGGTAAGAGACTGTGTCACCTCTTCTCCTTTCTGTAATAACGTCCAAATCCCCTTGGGGCCACGATAATCAGGAATCTTTGCAGACGTTGAGATGCCGGCACCGGTATAGATGATTAGATAGCGAGCACGAGAGATCACGGACGCAAGTTGAGCACATTTTTTGTCTAAAATGTCGGGAGGGTCTTCCGACTCTTTGAGGCGTTCAGAGGCAACCTCTTTCCGTTGTAAACGTTTTTCAACTTCAGAAACGAGTTTTGGGAAGGACTGAATGGTGGTGCGATCGTCGTCGGTCCATTCGCTCGGCTTTTTTTTGAGCAACGCCCTCAGCTACACAACAAACCGAAATTATTAAATATAGGTAATTTTAAATTATCGGACGCCATGTTTACATACTTATGGTACTTTCGGATCGTATACCCTTTTGTTAATTTGAGCTTCATAGTTTTTATTGCAAAACGACGCCTTTGGAGCTAACCGACTGGACTTGCGGGCACCCACATCGACATAGTCTCCCCACCTACTGTTCTTACGTTGTTTCCTCCTCTCTTCCATCAAATCCTCAATATTAATTTTCTGCTCTAAATCTTCCACGTTTGGTTCCACTTTGAGTATTTCGTTATCTTTCGTAGTCACCTCCTGTTTAACATGAGCTACAGTTTTACTTCTACTTGGCTTGGGAAAATTAGACATTTTCGCAGTTCCAGTTCCGTTTGTGAGATCAGGCTTATTCTCTTCAATATTGACTGCTTTAGTCCACTGATTACATCTACTTTTACTAGCCTTACTTACTTTTCGTCTTTTCTTGAGTTCATCCTCAAAGTCGGACCCTTCAGTCTCAGAAGTGTTGTCACTAGACGAGCTACTACTATCCTCAGAGGAAGAGGATGATTCACAATTGCTGGAAGAGCTAGACGACTTAGAAGAGGCTGAGGATGACGACGAGGAACCATTAGATGTGCTAGAGGAAGATGAGGATAGTTCACTTCCAGATTCACTTCCAGAACTACTGGACGAGGAATCGCTATTCGAGCTTGAACTACTAGCTGACGTCTTGCCGATATTACATTTTCCTGTTTTCAGCAAAACCGTTTTAACTTTAGCCTCACTCTTAACAATTTCCAGCGAAACTCCATTTGCTCTTAGTTGTTTGGGAGATATTTTTTCACATCTTAGCTTCAAGCTATTCCTATCAAACTTGAAAACTTCGATTCCATCCTCTTCTGACTGGAAGGAAGCGCTAGATGCAACATCAGCATCCGGATGTTCAGCTTCCGGTTGATGAAGCATCTGTTGCTCATGATGGTGATCTACATCAGGTTTAATAGTGGTAGCGAACCCACCGCTATCGCTCATGAAAGAACAAGTAGATGATTCATGTCCTGCAGCAGGGGCTATTACCACAGCTGATGATGATGGCACTCCGTTATTGAAACTAATTTTATTATTACAGCATAAAGGCCTGCTGGTAATAAGAGATGAAGAAATGTTCATCTCCATTTTTTCTTTCATGGGTATACCCCACTTAGCACAAAAATACTAGTTTTACATTTTCGGATTTTAGTTTACAATAATAACATTTACAATAAGCTGTAAGCTGTTACTTTAAAATATTACTTTTTATCAGGCATACAACAAGAGCGTTTAATACGGTCACCGGAGAGAAATTCAATATTTAAAAAATCTACGCTTGATATGCGAGCTATGAGATCAACTACTTTACAAAAATAAATACACGCTATATAATATCCCATGTGTTTCGTGAAGATCAATACAAAATCACTCCGTCATCCGTTCACTCGCCCCAAAACATGATGATCCCAACATCCACACGACATTTATCAACAACATAACAACACAAGAGTAGAAAATATACGCTATGGACAGGGACTACTATCAACGATACACATATAATCTTCTTCCAACCATTCCTATTTCTTGTTGACCTTGAAGAAGATATACCCTGCGGAAAAGAAATGCACAGCTTGTATTAATCCAGCATTCGACTTTGGCTTTTTACTTCATACTTTTTACCATATACACATTTTTGAGTAAACGCTACAAAGTGATATAAATGATAAAACTGATATCCGAACCGATAACCTAATTTTTCATGTTAGTTTATTCCGCATAACTGAGTTAAATTATTAAATACCCGTGATCCATGGATGATATTCCTGGTCCGTCCAATGCTTCTGACGGAAATACTACCGTACCAACCACAGGACCACCGCCACCTCCAGATATAATAATGGATCCTCCAAGCAATCCCGTAAAACGTTTTATATTCCGTTCAAAAAAGAGATCAACTACTGACGAAGATCCAAACACTATGCATTCTTTTCGGGGTCAGCACCAGGAAGAAACAGGGCCAACAAAGGATTTGGACGTTCTTGAAGTCATTGTACCTGAGGTGAAAAGAAAAACTTTTTTTACATCACACCTTCAAATTTATAACTATTTTTTCCACCACTTTCTACACGCAATCAACCACAACAAACTAACAATATTAGTCACACACAAACCATAAACCTTTTCCTCCTTTAATCTCAATATTATACTACTAATACTACTTACCCATTCAACCATCACAATGAACAACACACACATGCAACATGATGGGTTTCACATTATCCTTTAATAATTTTCATCCTCGTGTAGAGTGAGTATCGCCACCTTATCAATACACCACCTGTAAACATACAGAAATTAATGATTTCTCCTCTCCCACTTCTTCCTCTTTCTTTTTTATCATATATTATACTTTATTAATACAACATTCAACCAACCACCACGCATTTAACTTTATAGTTTGTAAACATTGAGCACGTCCATTTGTTTTACTTACATTTGCTTATCTTCGATATTGTGAACAAAAAGTCACGCACACTACAGTAAACACACGTAAAGTGAGCATGGTTAGGATATAAATCTTCAATATTCTCTGTGTCCCTTTATTAGCCAGGTGTATTTTTATCGTTATTAAGCAAAAGCAATTAATCTCATTCCTACGTTTGTATACATCTCCCTCACTAGCTCAGCTCTCTGTTTGTGTTTTTGCGTTTCATCTTCACATTCTTCACCCATTTTCAAACATACCTATAGAGAAGCAAACAAGTTATACAGAGACGCAACTTATGTTTTCCTTGTAAAAGGATATGACTGATGTTGTGAAGTTGGGACTCGGCTCGGAAGAGAGATACAAATAGAATATAAGATGATCACCTATACTGCGTATTATCTATCTGCTAAAAGTAATCTAATACATAAACCGAGCTTGATGGATGTCGATCTGTTTGGTGGCAGGGCTCCAGCACCAGGCATCGTGTCTCCAGCACCATCACAAGATTGCATGTCC
>JAHZNA010005418.1:0-10643 GCA_027743935.1 Sinodicranocentrus sp. ZH6 | reverse complement strand
TAAATGAGCACACTTACCGATTAAAGTATAGCTTTTAAGTTATTTTGTAAAGTTTAGTAAGATGTCGTGACTTTACAAGGACGAGATATTGTATTTTCCCGAGAAAGTAAAAAAGACATCTTTCTATTTGAGGATATTTTTTGTTTCAAGGTTGGATTCCAAAGTGGAACAAAATCTCTTTGTAAAATAAAAGCTTCTCAGTTGGAAACAAAAGAGGGTGAAAGGAGTAGATAAAAAAAAGTTGCAAAAAATGCAACTAGCGTTCCACATTTTCCCTATCAACTTGTTATATGATTCTTTTTAGAAGGATTTCAAAAAGAGATATATTTTTGAGCGTCACTAGAAGTTATACGTAGTACTTTTTTTACATCTTTATATCTTTTTCGCGGTTGACTGCTCACAAACATTTTTCTCCCTGTGTAGCAGCATCATGATCGTAGAAAACCTCGAGAATAATGTATACATTACTGAGAACATAACTCAAACTTATTTCTGTGCTTTCAACACCAACCAAAATGCGTCCTACATTTTCACGAGATATGAAAAGTGGAAAATTTTGTAGCAAAGAAGCCCGTCAATTCTTTTCATTTAAAAAAATAAGAGTCATGCTATCATGCATTTTCCTTTGTGAATCATACGTTTTCCCACATTTCTCCTTTTATTTTTTCACTTCATTTCCCTCAATATCAAGCCGACATGAGGATGAATCTAGTTCAAAATAAAATCTAGTGCATCCTCCCACATTAACTATTTTCAATTATTTAATAAAATCATCTCAGCTTAGCTCAATGATGGGAAAGTTTCCAGAAACTACTCACTTTCTTTCCCCATCGTATATAGCAACCTATTTTTGGCAAATTCCTAGTATGCATAGGATAATATAAATTTTAAGATGAAAAAATTCTTCTTACTTGGAAAAATGGACAGGGAAAATGAAAAGGAAGGAAGAAAGAAAGAAAGAGAGAGAGAGCTATTATTTGAACAAAAAGTTGTTCCTCTCATTTTCCCATCCCGGTGCAGAGAAAGTACATTGAAAGCAATGAAATAATAATTCCTTTGTATCGACTTTCCTCTCTCATTTCTCCAGAAAGAAAAAGACGAGAGGCTTTTAAAAACCAAGAGAGAGAGAGAGAAAACACAATTCTCTCCCTTCTTTAAAGCAACGAGGAAGCTGTAATAATGTACGCATAAGCTTTTTCAACTTCCAACCTATTTCAACTTGTTCAATTTCCAGTTGACTAATTGCCTTAGTAGTCGCTCTTTTTTAAAAGGAGTGGAGAGCTTTGACGAGCTGGGAATTTTAATATCCTTCTTGGAAACTGGAAAGGATGTAAAAAGTCGTGTATGCCTACTCTCCTCACTTTCTCCTTTACAATATATCTATGCTATGCCCAGCTTATGTATAGCAAAGGGTCTTCTTTCTCTGCATTGATTTCAACCAAGAAAGAGAGCAAAATGTGTGTGAGTGTGTGCTCCCATTTTTTCTTCTATAGTAAAAGTTAAGTGCTGTTGAAAGACAAATTGTACTCTTCGTGACTTGTACATATCTCCTTCCATATATTTTCCGTTGTGCTGATAGCCTGACATAATTCCTTTTAAGGCTATTTCTTCCACACTCTTCCAAGAATTCCCTATTTATGCAAGAGTGTGATGATAAATGCCATCCTAGCGTCATCACCAGGACTGTATTTAGCAAGTACAATGAAAAAAGAAGGATGATAAAAGAAGTCCTATCTTGAGAGAGCAGTCTCTATAATTAAAATCCTGTATAAGGAAAATTATGGTTGCCCTTGCTCCTTGTGTGATGGGAAAGCAAACAGTTTTAGCTCATTGAAAAGGAGCAACAGAGGGAGACATGATCACATTACCACTGACCCGTTTCAAACACCACAACCTTTACAGTCATCGAGTTCTCTGTGAAGGGAATTTAAAATGCCAAACATGTAAAAGTAGTATCATAATCTGATTGAAATATTCCACGACAAACGATCTGGAACGGGGAAAAAGCCCATTCAAGAAAGAGGTCTATATATATATATATATATATATTGGGGTAAAAAGTCGAAGTGAAGAAACCACCGGAAACACTTGATGGAATCTGTGAAAGTATATTCTCCATTTGTATCCTAGTGTTATTAAGGAATGCCAAGGCAGATCAGCAATCTCTCTTGAGATCATAAAAATGTGTAGAAAATAGTTCTCTCTGTGTGGAGAAAATAAACGAAGGGGTTTCTGGAATGGTAAAATGCAAACCAAATATGCGATATATATAACTGTGTGAAAAAATGTAATTTTATTTCTCTTGTAGAGAGAGAGAGGAGAGTCAAGGAAAAAGTGCACATAAAATGGTTGACTTTGTCTCGGGCAATATAGTTTCATTTCATTCCAAGGGAAATTGCATTACGAATTCATGGTGCATTTCTCTGTTTTCAACGTGGTCCGTCCATGTATTCTTTATTGCCTTGCATTATTGTCTACATACTTTGGCAAGTTTTACTAGGTATTTGATAGAGTTGTGCACGCGACAAAATGCGACACATTTCCGTAACTCTATTACTTGGATTTGGTTTATTAATTTTGTTCCACATCTAGAAAAATTTAGAATGTAATGGTGAGAGAACATTTCTCGTGAATAAATCCCTTCCCATTTACTTTACTTTGGGATATTATGCAGTTAAGAATTACACATTAACAGAGGTAATCCATCAGAGCACTTTTTATGTTCATGTTACTACATAATAATTCAATTTCTGGAGTAAATTGCACCCAGAGCTAAACTACTCTGCTGCAGGGCTTTAAACTTCCTGATAAAATTTGGATTTCCACACGTCAACGAAACTAATCTCGACAGCTTTTCCTGACATGACTACAACACAAGAATGTTTTGTATGTTTGGAAAATACTGGTAAAAAAGTGGACAATCTACCTCAGATTGATGGCTTATCGATCCAATGAAATGAAAAAGGGTTATTGGGAAAAAAGTATTAAGCAAAAAGTTTCTCATTCATTCTAAATCTCTCAGGAGAGTGGAGAGAGGATATAACAGGACAATGTCAACTTAAAAGTCTTTGAGTAGTCTACCCTACCAAAAAATATCCATTATAGGTACAAAACCCGTTGCAATTTTCTTTCAACGATGGAAGTGAAACGCGTCTCAACTGCCAATAAAACCTTTATACATTTTCCCACCCTTTTACATCCTCAATTCGATACAGGAGGAGTAGAAAAATTAAAAAGTTTAAACTTCCAAAATCCACAAGAGGAAAAGGACACAAAAAGAAGATCACTCTGGACAAGAAAAAAAAAGTTGGCAAGTCAATATGCAATTTTCAAAGCGGCAACTTGTCCCTATTCCATTTTTGCATACAAGTGATGTGCACACTCAATTTGGAAACAAGACCCTTGTCCGTAAAGTACTTGGTTGACTCGTAAGAGTTTCCCCTTTTTTATATTGGGAAATCGAATTCAAAATGCAATATAAAACAGATATCATCCCATCACTCTCAAACACTATTGTATTGAGCTCTCAACAAGCCGCCCAACCTGAGCTATTATTACCTATAAAAAAAGTTAAAAACATGGTGAGAAATAAAAGTGGCTGATATTCGAGTCTCTCACCTTTTCCCACTAGTACACCGACCGAGTGTAGCTTTAAAAAAAGCGGAAATCCCGAGAAAAAGGTTCTTGACTAGAGCAACACTACACGTGAAACATCCCTTTTTTATCCAGAAGTAATAAGAGTCAACTAGATACAAAACAGGATCTCTTTTTTTGTCCTAGTCAACTAGTCGTGTGGTTCTTGTGATCCTAGTTTGTAAAAGAGACCTTTTCTCCAAGTCAAGTAGAAGAAACAGTGATGCATACAAAACCATGTCGTGGCATTATACATAATATTATGTACACCAGAGGGAGTAATAGCGGAGGAAGGTTATAATGCTTATACAATGTACACACACAATCCCCACATTTGAATAAAGAGAGCTTTTCCATTTGGACGTTAAAATATCGACCTCAAAGTACTTTTGAACTCTGGCAATCGATCAACCTGAAGTTGCTCCACTTGTCCTCTCGCCTGTAGTCCTGCTTTGTAGAGAGAGTAAAAATACATGAGAGTTTGCACTGCTAGTTTGGAGGTGTTTTTAGTTTTACCAAGAAGACGAGAGGAATACAAGGTGGGTAACCGATTGAGGCAAAGTGACGGGCAGGTTTGATCTGCTAAACCACGACACATACATATCTCCCTAGTTTCAGATAGACTAATGGTTTTTCCCTTGGTGGCTCCGTGAGAGAGAGAAAATACAAGTTAGGAACATTTTTTAAAGGAAGTAAACCCTTTTTTTGAAAAAAAATGTACTTGAGATTTTGAGTCAAATTCTTGGATAAATATATCCGTTTCGTCTTTAACTTTCTTTATACCATTCCCATCGCTATATGTATGTACAGCTAAACGAGCCACTCCCTCAATGTAAAATGTCTATATTAGCCTTCAACATATATTTAATATACCTATATAGCCTCACGGCGGGTTGGGCAGAGGAAAAGGGGAGAAACAAATGTAAATCCATAACGACCTTCAGTGTGAGTCGTTCAATTTGCAAAAATTTGGCTCTTACCCACCCTCCAAGTTGGGAGGTAGGAGTGAAATGTTAGAAATTGGAAAACTGTAATGAACTCTGACACAAGACAGGAGATACCATTATTGCACACACGTGCATCTCCTCTCGTTTCATTGGCATAACATGGATATAAGCTTAAGGGAGTAAATTGCCAAGTTTTTTCTTCTTCTCTTCTTCCTTTCTAGCTTCTTCCTCAACACGAGGGCTTGATCTCGGCGGAAGAAAAAGGAGAAGTTGTGTCGCATGTCTGTGGTTGGTGTGTATCTCGGTGAGAGCATGATTTGCGTTGCAATGAAGCCTAGCCAGGCGTGAAGCAGTGGTGTAATGTCGACCATTTGTCACCTTTCTGCGTGATGTGTTTATTATGTCTTTGTCACCTCGACGCGCACAAAATATCATTTACATATGCAAAGCCAAAACAAATTTTGTCATTACCTCGGCTTTTCAAACTAGGCAGGCGATTTCTTCACCAAAGTTTATGAGACAGAGTCATACTTTACGGGGAAAAACTCATCTTTCTTGAGATGAAAATGTGCATTGGAAATCTAGCAGATGAGGATTTGACACTTTTACCTTGTCATGTATAAGTATTCTAGACATTCATATTTTTATGTTTTGACGTATTAAAAGCCCGAAAAAATTTAAAGACTGGGAATCTTTTAAAAGACATGACACTGCTGTTTCCATTGTCGATCTAGTGGAAGTTTCAATTAATTTAAGGAGAGTTTCTCTGACTTGGAGGAGCTCTGCTCATGAAGCTCGAACAGGTTCCTCTTGATAATAAAACTGATGAAACTTGACACCCATGACACCAGACGTTGACGGGTACTACGAAGAGCGTAAGAGTCCAAGGTTGAACCAAATGAAGGGAAAACTAGCTTCTCATAAAAAACACGAATTTAGAGGTGACTACCACCTACAAACTTCCTCTAAAATGCTTACTCATTATATAGAATGCAATCTACTCAAATAACCAAGACCAAGATTCATTTCCTCTTTCCCGCAAAATATTCATTTCATCCACGCAAAACCACGCTTCTAACCTAGAAACTGTATCCATATCCTTCATTTCAAGATTTCCACTCTTGAGCGTTAAGTGTAAGCCGTAGGTAAAATAATATGCCTGCTCGACCATGAGGTAAAATGAAGTTTTCACGGAGCTTGTGTAAGAAGTGGCCTTGCTAATTTCAAGATCCCTTCTGACATTTAATCTTCTTGTGAGTTTGATGGTGGTCCTAAAACTTATTACAACATACCACTCATCTCAAACATACACTCTTGTTTTTGCAAATATCTTATATGAATGACGGTCCCTCCCTCATGTCTTTCATCTCGGCCACTTTTCTCAAAATGCATACTTGTACACGCGCTCTCAGCTTTTGACTTAACAGCTCGTATACATTGAAAGACCATCTGGGATATAAAAAAAAGTAAAACCATACCAGGAAAAAGTGAAACAGCTCTAGTGAGTATTACTCCGTCTTGAGTCACACTCTTTCCACTTATGCCAGCTTTAGTTGTGGGACTTGAAGGAAAATGACTCGTTTGCTAAGGCTGCCATACACAGATACCAGTGGCAGTATTGCTTCTTTCCCGTCACTCAACATAAAGGACCCTCTGCCAGTGTAACATTCTTAGTTGACTGGCTGTCATTCATATCACCTGACAACAGCCCAAAGGACTGCAACAGCTACTATTTTCGTTAATATATAGCTACACCGCGTGTACAGCGGATGCTTGCTATTTGCCTCTTGTGTGAGATGACGTGACAGCGAAAAACAATCTTCACATTTCATATGAAGGGATCGCGCTTTCACATTACACATGTAGATATTACGAAACATAAGGAAATGCAAACTCATAGGTTTTCCAAATGTGCCAAAAAGATTTGCAATGAAACATCTGGAAGAGTATGCTCTAATTATACAGAAATATGAAGCAAACGGAGAGAGTGAGAGAGACAGAGCGAGCAACCGTGGAAATATAGAAGTGTCGCATTCATGACATGGCTTCATTACACCAAGTTATGTGTAATTACAGAATTGCGCATTACATTTCCATTTTTTTCTTTACGTGACAAATCAAAAGAATCCCTCCAATAAAAATGTCACTACAATCCTTCCATAGTCAATTTTTTGATGGGCGTACAAGCATAATTGGATTTTCACTTTGACGATCCGACAAGAATTGAGGAATTAAATTTGTAATAAAAAAGGTAGACATTAACAATGGTTGAGGTGCACACATATTGTAGAAATGAGAAATTACAACTTTCCTTGAAAAATGCTCTCGTTCCAACCTTATGTAAAAGTTATACCAAGATTTTCTCCCTATTTCGGCTTTTTATGTCTGTTCTTTGTCTTCTCAGATCCTAAAGCTTTGTTTCACTAGTCATGAAAGTAATTTTTATGAGAGATACACGCACCAACAGAAGCTAAATTAAATACCCTGCAGAGCAATGCAGTGTGTTGCATTGTAATCGGTTTAGGGAGCCCAAGAAAGATAAAACCTTAGAGCTAGACAATTCTTCAGTGATGAGAAGAAAGTGAGTTGAATACTTGAGAGAATTTTGTATCATGTCTTGCATCTGTATATTCTCCTTATTTATTTAATCTACACTGCCAAGAAATGGCAAGAGGAGAGAACAAGACAAAAGCGAAAATTCATGTAAGCTCCCGTGTAAACTCAAATATCAAGGTTACGCATATCTAGCATCTTTTTAATCCCAGTAGATTTCAACGCTCTTTCTCCCTCTCTGTCTAACTCTCTCATGCGGCTGGGATTTAATGGGTGAGTGCGTACAGGGGAGCAAACACTGTTATTTGTATCTTTCTCCACAATTTGTAAACATTTTCTCCAGAGAGAGAAAGATAGAGAAAACTCAAGGCATAATTTTCTTTTCCGCTTTCTCCTCTTATGAAGACAAGGGCACGTTGTTCACACAAGCGTTGTGAGCTAACGCATAGTGCGAATGAAGTATGCAATAACTTTCATAAACTTTCATCTTGAGTAATGAAACCTGACTTTCTGCCACAAGATATTTGAATTTCTAGAACTAAACTTGTGCCACGCACAGCCCCTGTGGCTATGTACAAAAAAATGGAGAAACTGGGAAGACAACAGAAAAGAAGGTATTGTCGCAACATTTTTCTCACCAAAAAGAAAACTTTCCCAAGTGAAGGGGGAACACACATGAGTGGTGATGAAAATTATGAGGAAATGAAGAGAACCCTAAAATACTCCGTCATAAATGTTTCCTTACTTTATCATTTTATTCGAGTATAAACCATGGGAAAAAACAACAGGAGGAGCTTTTTGTGCGTACTTTGGAGAATATATGTTCATTCCACTTATAAATATTCATAGGGTAATATGGATATAAGTTTTATCCAATTAAAAGCTCATTCCCTTAACCGCTTGTGGGAACACTGTTTCCTTTCGTGCGTAGGTAGGTAGAGAGTTTAAAAGCGGAAACGGAAAGTTTATGAAAATTTCAATGAATCAACTCTGTTTAAATTTTGGATGTAGACGATACTCATATATAACATACCAGTCTCTATCACGTGATCTCCGTCCCCCTTGCCAGAGGTACGAAAAGTGATGTAACTAATTGTAGACTACATACTAATAATTAAAAAAGGGTAGAGAGGGGATAAGTTGTGGAAATAGGGAAGCACTACACATGTTTTTGCTTAAGCACATATCATCATTTTCCCGGGAGGAATGTACCTCGATGCCCTTTTTCTTCGGCTTTGTAATTAGTCCAATATTCTTTTATCCCCTCACGTGTTGACAGATTCTTGAAAGGGCGAAAAACACAGAGGAAAAGGGGGGTTGATGACAGAATTGCAAACAAGGAATTCCGCCTTAGCGGTTGAATGTTTAATGAAGAACATGTGTACTTTTCAGCCCCATATGCTTTTGGTACATGTGTATTAGTCTATTACACGATACCATTTGCATTTTTCGGTAATGTGACATACACACGGGAAGTGGGCATATGAATAAGTAAATGGGAAAATTTACAAGGGAGATGGAAGATGTAGATTAGATTGTAGGAAATGCCAAAAAAAGTCTAGTTCAACATATCATCTCTTCATCGTCAGCATATGAGATGGGGCGGGAAGTGTGCTGATTTTTCTTATATTTTAAATACAATTGTAAATACTACTAATAAAGTATATCAGTGAGTGACTGATTTAATGTACTTTAAAACATTAAGTTGTTAACAACATGACAATCTTCTACAATGGGCAGTTAGAATTTTTAAAGGAATATTGTGAACAGCGCGGTGGCGGCACAATTATAGTATCCCAAAGGTAATGCCAAATGTCATTGTTTAATGGTTCGGAAGTATGACGAGCTTGCGTCAAATTAAATAGGTCACTATACACAGCAGTTGAGTCTTATCAAGGAATAAATTTAAAAAGCCTAACTGCATTCATCTTCAAATCAAATATACATTAGATGGCTAATGCTTTAATTAAATCTTTATAATGCATGTTTCCAAACTGAAGCTTTTAGCATGTTTAAGAATAGGTCCACATGACCAAATTCTATTTAAAAATATTCCTCTCTAATAGTGTCGCTCAAAATGAATTGTATGCGAGGACCCACTTGAATATTCACAATTGGCTTTTATAAAACATATTACTAAACGAGAAAGCTAGTTCAGCAGGACAGAGTGTTGAAAAGTGTGTTTTTTCCTCCACGGATGTCATACTCCTTCTTAAGTACACACAATTCAATTTTTGGCAAGGAAAATCCCCCGCTGGTTTTTAATAGGAGGCAGGAATTCTAATAGAGCTTGCATTGTCAATGTGTTTGCATATTTATATGCAAGGCTGGGACAAAATGAAAAGAATTCTGTGCAATATACTTCCCCAGGCTGGAATACATAATTCTCCATCCATGCTGCATTTACTGGTCGGGGGAGGTAATACTGGATAAAATATACATGTACATTATTCAAGTGACTCTTTCCATTTCCCTCCTTCATCCTGAAACTAGGAGCTTTCTCACTCTCACATATATTTTTTTCACAGAGTGAGCGAGCATATCATCGTATTTTTAATGCTTGGCTTAACTTTTCCTCCTTCTCCAAGCTTCCCATCCTTTTACTCCTTTTAAATGCTAAATAAACAGTGAGAAGGAGAAAAAAGGTTGAGTTGTAAATGAAATGAATCCTTCTGTTGAAACATTGTCACAAGACGCAATGGGAAGAGAGAAGTTTATCTTGACATAAATGAACACACTATATGTACGCCTCTCAATGAATAAATCCTCCTGTGGGGTATTCTGAACTAGAAGCACAAATGAACTAGAATTTTTTGAATCTTCTCTCTTGGAAATAAAGCTCATAAACTCACAAGGTTTTTTTTTACGGAAATGGAGGAATATTCTTATAATGTTTTAGAGACGCAAAAAGTTGTTTGCAATTTCACTTATGCTAGGTAGTTCATTAGGAATATGCAGAAGATTGTATGCATCCTTTGAAAGCAGCTTTATAACTTGCAACTCCATTTGACCCGCAGCATCTCTTCATATATTTCAAGGTTATAATTTGTTCTAACTGATGTTCTGTCCTTGACGAAGATACACATCATTTTTTCGACTAGTTTGTATCCTATATCCAGCCAACTTTTGATTATTCCCGGACCACTTTACATTGAAAATTTAAGAGTTTTTACCCTGGGCAGTAAAAGTCATTTTCTTCTTTTCCCCATTGTTTTCCGCTATAGTGAGCATACAAGCTGAAAATTTCTCTCGGGAAATAAGAATTTCCTATGAAGGATGTGATATCTTGTAACGAGTTAACTTTTATGTCTTCAATAACATCACAAAAATCCTGGAAAATTGCACTCTCATGAAAAGCCCCTTCTCTTTGTTCTTGGAATTAGGGAAGCTCAAAGGGAAAATGCATGTTTGGCTATGAAATAGTATACGATACACGCACACAATCCACTCCCATTTATCATGACAACATAATATACACATGTATATATACAACTCATATGGATCTACGCA
>JAHZNA010005417.1:0-34453 GCA_027743935.1 Sinodicranocentrus sp. ZH6 | reverse complement strand
CCTTAAACTGAACTTTCCTTTCCATTTTTCTGTTAGATGTGGTATAAATTTCTTGTCTGGCAAGACATAATCACACGGATACAAAGGGGTATTTTATTATTTCTACTTCTAACAAGTTCGTGGGATAATAAATTTAAATGCGTTGATAGTTATTTTAACACCGTCCCGATACTTCGTATGGGGTTTACCTACGCTTTGTTTCAATTCCAATTATTTAATTAACCACTTATTAAGTCCAGTCAATTATCAATGTACAACAAAAGTATTAACAGCAATTATGCTTTTCTCAATCTAAAGTATATCTAGTTTTAGTTCTCCACAAAACTATCTACATTATCTTTTTTTTGAAGCCAAGAATTTCAAAATACTTATTCCCAGTCCAAAGTACTGATTGTAAGAAGTGTTCCTCTTTCGGCTTTAGCAGTCTACCAATGAGAACGGGAACCATATATGTTAAATAAATTGACTAAACTTCAAATATCTTATAACATATTGAGAGTTTGGGAAAACGGATATCACCACTAAATTCCTCATCATCGAATTGGTTTTAAAGAATTTATCCCTGTATTAACTATTTGAAAATAAGTTGTCGTTTGACCTTTATAATGGCTAAAACGTTTAGATATTAATTTCTCATTAACAGCTTCACATTATTAAATCGAATTTTTAGCTTGCTTATTAGGTTTTTATTATTTATTAGGCAATCATTCCTTTGTTGACACCATTGTTCCATGCTGTAGGGTACACACCGTTTTACATTTTATGACTGGGTATAAGTTTATCCAGGTGCTTCTTTTCTGCCTTCAATTCGTATGTTCTTTTTCCATCGTGCATAGCAGACAGAATCTGGCTCTTTATTTGCACGCCGTAGTGCAATGGGAATGGGATACTTAGCATTATTATGTTGATGAAAGAGAGTGAAACATATAGTATGCATTAGCTTTTCCTCTTCATTTAGGTTTGTATGCATTACTCAAATACAGATTGTTGGTCTGTGGAATAATTCCTCTCATGAATATACTTCTTTTTGTGGAACTCTACTCGAGTCTGCATACAATGTAATGATGTGGATGAGATGGATCCTCCTCTCCTCGTCAAACATCAGATGTTCATTGGGAGGCAGTAGGAAGGAAAGCCTTTTCCATAATCCATTCATTCTCTCTCGTTGTCTGTGAGAGTGTAACCGTAAACCCTAATTAAGTTCGTATTCGTTTAACAAACTCGCGGCTTTGGAATCCTGTAAGTCATAATTGGAGATAGCGTGAGTGCACGGATTTTGCAAGATTAGTATATCCAATATTTGATGAATGATGGATTTGATCTCGTCTCCTCTGGACAAACATTGAATTTAATTGGAACGCCGATACAAAATTTCCAGGTGGATACTTTTCCCCTTAATATGTAATAAGGCTTGTCTCGCCCTTCTTTCTCTCCATGTCTTTTGTTCAATTTATCGGATAGAAGATCCAACCAAACATGGTCGTTGAGAATCGAAATCCACGTATAAGTGAGCATCCAGCTAAGGAGAAAGAAAACAATCGCGAAGCGCATCTACAGGGAAAAAAATTGGTACGAAGAGTTGAAGCCAGAGTAAGGGGGAAAAAGCAGCACAGCATCACGAAATTTCATTCGAGTCACTCCATCCTTCTTTCCTTTGAGGCTTGAGGACACGAATTCTCGAAGAAAATCAATCAAGTACATGAATACTTTCTTCAGTTTCATATCCGTCAGAAAGCCATGTGTGGGAAAGATTTTCTCAGACTTGAGTATCATATTGTGCATTCTTTACAATGAAGAATGCCGATCCACATCATTCTTTTTTGTGGACGCTGTTGGAGAGACGAAGTTTTTTGTGGGAGAGCTCGTTGTTCGTTGGACTGAACATAATACATATAGATAAATTATGTATTACATGTATATTAATATACGGATTTTCTCCCTGAAGATTTTTAGAAAAGCTTGTACCATGTATATTCAAAAAGATTGAAAGAAACGGATTTTTGATCTACTTAACATATCTCTCTCTGCTCTACCAAAAGGAATCTATTTTTTGGAAAAAATTTTGAATACATAAATGACAGATACGCCTTCGAGTCTGCTGATCTCAGATTGAGATAGATATTCATCTTGCATTCATATTTTACTTGCATTCTCCCACCACCACCAAACCAACACATGAAGTTTCACTCATATCATCGCCAAGATAAATGTAAACAGGCATTTTCCAGGTTAGCAATGAATGTATAGCGATATAAAAAACCATCCGATAAAGACCAGAGATAGCCTAAAAGATGTCAAACAAGGTATAAACATGCATGCATTGCATACTAGTATTATTTTCCCCATTATATCCATTATCTATTCTATTTCCTCTTTATCCAGCACGCTCGCATGCTATTTCCACAATAAACTATACCTCCCTTCAGAAACGGTCGCAGACCACCCGACTCAAGTCAAAAAAGAGAGAAACTCATTTTCAATATATATGGAACTCTGGCTTTTAACCATAACCATTACTATTGTAAATAGAAGTGCTCTCACTCCAGTTTATCCATAGCCTTTAGTTGTTAGAGAGCAGAGAGACACATATAGCTAGACACACCAAACTGAGTAAAAGCAATAAGCAAAAGAGGCGAAATAAGAGCCCTATATCCGTGTATCAATTCATATGCCACAAAGTAGCGTGGCTTTAATAAAAATAAGTGAACAAACGGAAAGAACTCTTCTGGAGTACTCGGCATGCATGAGGTGAGTTTTTTTTATACCAAGTCAGCAAAAGAGATAGAAAGATACGTTGCGCTAGTGCTAGTGGAAAAAAAGAAAGGATTTTGCACACCATTCGAATGCATTCATACCACGGTATGCGCCGCGGTGAGTTAAGTAAGCAAAAGCTAGCCATAGCAGGCAGAGCCCATGAGTCAGTCTGTGTTGATGATCATATTCTCTCAGGCTGGAATTGGAATGCGATTTACAAGTTTTAGAACTTAGAAGGCTTTTTCCAGAAGAGAGAGAGTTTTTCTTACTACAAAAATACATATACCACAATCCATCCATATACATATATATAGGTGGATATGGATAGATATATCCACAGTCCACATATTATAGTCCACTAAATTGTGTGTGTGCATTGTGCATGCTTTGCTCTTCTGATCGGTGGTGGGCCTGTGAAAAAAAACCTCAAAGGCACGTTACAGAAGGATACGGATGGTACGGCTTCGTGACAATGTATTCATATACACATGTACATTAATGGGTGCTATCCCTCCGTACATTTTCATTACGTTGCTCCGTGCGGCACCTCATCATGCACACACAGAGAGAAACACATATTTCCATTCCAGAAAGAGAGAGAGATCTTATCCAGAAAGTGAGTGAGGAAAGAAGTGTGTATACTCCAGGCATAACAACAGTTACATGATCCATTCGTGGACGAGGCTACTACGACGATCATGATGATGATGTTGCAGGAAGGAAGGAAATTCAAGAATTGGAATAGCCCATCTCTTGTTTTCAGTCAGTAGTTCAGTTGCTTTCTAGTCCTCGTCTTTATGTCCCCTTCTCTTAAATACTATTCTTGTCCCATTTCTTCACTTGTCAACTTCTCGTCCTCTATCTTCTTCCCTTTTCTCGTCTCTTAATCCCACCTTATTGCCGACGCGAAAAACAACGTTTCCTCTTTCAAAAACAAACCTGACAGCCAATTCAAGCGAAAGCTTATTTTAAAAAAAAAGTAGAAAACACCTGTCTTTCTCCTCATCATCATCTGCTCCTTTGAAGAGCTAGTCAAACAAAATACGCAGACAGTTCGAACTCTTTTCCCTGTTTTCTTCATTTGATAGGGATATACTTGTACATGTGTGCTCTGTAATTATGCAAAGTATGACAGCATTAAGAGTGTAGATGTAGATTAGGAGCATTTGATTTCACCATCCATACACACCAATGAAGTGACTGACTCAAGATGTGTGTTGTATGGAGTGTGGAGAATCCCTTCTGGAAATGAAGAAACATGTGCAATAAACAGAAACTTTGTTACAAGGTGACAGCTACTAAGTGCTTACAAACATTACTCCAGTTTGACCATTTCTCAAAGGTTAATCATAACTTGAAAACATGTGTTGTGTGTGCATTTAAGATGGTACATTTTATAATGTTGTGATTGACGATTAAAGGTATTAGCGCACGTGTGAAGCAAACTTGCATTTTACAGTTTGCAGTTACTTAACGAGTTTATTGATTTATTGTTGTGCTCTTTTGAAGTCATCGAATTTTGTGCCAGTGACTACAGGTGACAGGTTGACGTTGACTAATGTCAGTCAACTGATTTATTGGCCTTAGATTATTAGTGAAATTAAAATAAATACAAATTAGCTAAGCTACTAACTAATGTTGAATGTATATTATAGTTCATTTTGTATTCTGGTTACTTCAATTCAGTTAGCAATAAATGAGTCTCAAGTTTACGGAGACGACAACACGCGTTTACTCACAAGTTAGGAATTAAATTTGGAACAATCAAGGACTGACTTTTGAACTCAAAAAGATAATCAAAAGTTTGACAGTGACAGGTGTGTATGTACTGGGATAACTTGCTTTTTAATCTTTTCTCTTAATCAGGATATCACATATTGTTGAGTTTAGTGCTATGCGTAGTTAGTAAATTGATGAATTCCTAAATTTACCATTTTTTATTTTAATTGTTCTGTGTTTCAGATATTACATTTTATTGAAAACAACTGTGTCTGGAGGAGGGAAATGAACGTCTTTTTTTACGGATTCAAGGCAATCGATATAAAGCAAACTAAAAATTATTATTATTATACGAATAACATCACCGATTCAATTGATTTCGAGGAAAAAACAAAAATCACAACTTCCCATCAAATGTGTCTGAACAATGTCAATGTCTGTTGTCATGCGCAGTCAAAGAAAGGAAGTATTAATCGTTTTCGTCAGTAATGTAGCCAATGATTGTTGGGCGACTAAACTATACATGAAATAAATCCAATCATTACGAACATCATGATGATCAAGTAATTTTCAAAAGAGATTTTCCAATGCGTTAAACATTCAAATAGTCCCACAATGAGTGAAAAAAGTGTTTCGAACGCTGCGGTGGGAACGACGGAATCACCAAATGATAAAGGCCCTGCTGATTCCAAAATAGACATAATGTCAGCTGGCAATGAAACTAAGGCAGCTGTCGCTATCCCGAATTCTGGCGGGGGAGACAACGAAAACAGCAAGGATGATCCAAAAGTAGGAGGACCAATGTCAAACAATTCATCACCACCAACCACAGCGGTGGCCATAACCCCGGCGTCGATTGCAGCCCAAAAAGCGGCACTGCAGGACTTGACGAAAAATCCTGGAGACAAGACCAACGTTTAAGTTACAAACTTTTAATTATTTTGTAGAATTAGTTGCTTGAAACTTGTCGCGTATCAAGAACGTTATTTTGAATCGATGTAATTCATACAACTGTGTAGTTTGTCGGATACGTTAATTTTTGAGTAATAGCACAATTGTTTTGGAGTCATTGCAAGTTGCATTTCATGTTTCATTAGCGCATGACCGCATGAACTTCGTGAAATTTTTCAATCATAAATATTTTTGCCGGCTTCAATACCAATGACTTCAATATAAGCGAATCATCATATAACGACATATTATTTAGCTACATTCTCTCTAATCCGAAACCACCGAACCATATATAAAACAAAACTTTTCGCAGACCATGACCGTATTAAACTTTGAAGATGACACATCACGTACTCACTTTCTAAAAACTTCACGAACTTATATATCTGTTCGACGATATTTGTTCAATGATTTCTTAGTTGAATTTATGGAAACTTCACGCTGCCATCAATTACTCTTCGCAACAACTTTCAACTCGCCATGAATCCTTAATATCCTTCCCATCGAAACTTTCGTAGACGAGGTAAAGCTTGTTTTATGGAATTGGATTGCCTTCTAAAACAGAATGACAGTACGGAGAAATAAAATACCAACTTGGGGAAATTTATCTGGATAACATCTGGTTCAAGTCTGTGCAGAAGAAGAGCCTTGACTGTCCGATTCTTTGAGAAGACTAAACCTAAAATGACACAAAAATAAAGTTTGCACATGAATTATATCATGAAGTCTGTAACAAGTCGCTAGACACTTCTAAATCAAAGGAAAGATTCATTTACATTTAGTAATAAATAACTCCTTTCAAGCATAAACTTCCAGGCGTGGCTCACTGTCAGAGTGAAACCATCAAAATAAGCACCTGCGTCACTATATGTGAATTTCAAATAAAGGATTGTATTGGCGTATTGCACTGACACACTTTAGTATAGCGCTCACATTCTTTTTTAGCCATTAAATGATTTTTACGACTTTCGTTTTGATTGGTTTGTGAGCCAAGTATAGTTCAGCCTTGTATGCAGTATCATTATATCATATTGCTTTCAGACCACCAAAAAAATTATTGGTAATATAAGCCCAAGAGCTTAAATGTATGAATATGATAGATATAAGAAAACACATACGTTAAACTGATCATAAATATGCCACTTAATAGTATGTATGTCGAATGGGCATAATAGTATTTAATTCTTTTCACCAACGACGTCAGTACTTCTGGATCTAGTTTCATCATTATCATAATGCTCATATATATTGATTACATCTGCTTTGAAATATTTTATGGCTGTCAGCTCTGCGGATTTCGAACCTGAAAACAATGCTTCTCAAATCCCATAATAATATAGAATTTTGCTATTGTTTTTATCCACGGCATCATTTCAGAGAAACTGTATTGTTTCTCCCCGTGTAGCGAAAAATAAATGAAAGCTGGGGTAAAGTACCCTTGTAAAATTGCTTTGTTCGTTTGTGAAGTCGGTCGGTGATAAATTGAAATCTCGCCCGCAATATATGCGATACATCTCCTGAGTAGTGGTTAGTATCCCTGGAATGATATAAAAATAGATTTTATTACTTCCACTGAACCGGTGGGGGGTATCGGAAAACCGCACGTAATGGCAGAATCATAAACCGACTTTCATTTACAATATTATGAGCTGAGAGTATGTGTGAAAACCTTGATGGATGCTGATGGTTCGTAATTATCGTAAGTGCAGACCTCACTACTCGACCTAGTAATGGGAGCCAATATTTTTAACCATCAAATGTTGTATAATTGCTACTACCTAAAAGATTCAGTGGATAAAAAAACAATGTTTAACAGCAGATTCCATTAATCGTTTTTAATACACTGGTTTTCTCACTGGTCGTACAAAAGTATTCCGTACGTGATTTTGCTCATAAATAGAGCTAAAACTCTAGTAAGCATTTGAAGGAAATGAAGGAATCAAGACGGAAATGATACACTGGTGTATTCGTATATTATCAACTAGGATGGCTTCATTAAAAGGAAATTAGTTTCTGAGGTATTCTTCGTAAGTTTATTATACGCCATCGCAACCGCCAATGAAATGCTTACATATTGTTCACAAATTCCCGAAATTGTCGACATCCTGCTGTGATAAACTCAATTATGGCTCTGTTCCACAGGATCGGGAGGAAGGGAGGAAGAGATGTGAATGCTTTAAAATTAGGTTCTCTCATCGATCAGTCCACTCTTCCATTCGTAGCTTCATCATATTTATGGATTCACAGTTGACTCAACACAAAGTTCCAAAAAAGGAAGATTTATCATCCACCCAGCCTAGTTGTCGGAAGATTGTACCTTAAAGAAAGCTTGTTATTGTGTGTATAAAATAATTCACGTGATGGTGTACACGCATAATATTTATAATATATGAAAAACCTCCTTCCGCAGTTGACGTCGGTGAGCATAAAAGCATACATGTTTTTGATGCTGATTACGATTACTCAGCATTACGTCAACCTGACTAGATTCATGAAAAAACTCCAGGTCGAGTGGCTGCAAAGCCTGACACTTCTTACGATCTCTAAAGCATTTATACTAAAAGGATTGGTGTATTTACTCCAGAGTCGAATTATGTTAGAAAAATGGTTGTGAAAGGAACGAAATAAAAACGAGTGCAGGCGAAAAGCCTTTGGAGAGCTACTTACCTGCTTCAAGGAGAATAAAAGCAAGCGAGAGAATACGAGACAGGGCATTTAAGACGCATTGGAGATAAGGCAAGTGAAACTCGAGAGGATGTTACATACCCTTTGGTGAGAAGGACAGCGAAAAGTAATTATACGTTGAAAGTCGAGACGGAGAATAAGGTATACAAAAAAGTAAGGATTTCAATTGATAAAAGGTGTAACCACCTCAAGAGACATAGCTAACATTTAGAATAGAGACACTGACTTGTAATGACAACGACGTGAGTAAGTAAGCTTGCAACTTCGGGCGGTATCATTTCTCCAGTGAACCATTCCAACAAGAATGTTTTTTTTCTTTTCTCAAAGAAAAGCAATAAGCATCAAGTCTTAAAAGTCTCATGTTGTTTTTTCTGTAACGCTTCTCCATTCTTCCCTTAATAATTCCCATGGCCCATCGGCGTCTGGCTGGAGTGCGACGCGATGGTATTCACATAATAGTTGTTTTAGCATTTATCGAACGATATCACTTTAATGTTATGCACTATCCTTCCCGCACATATCATTATATTCGCTTAGCTTTCTCTGCCACCTTTGTGCTGTCTTGTTTCGAGGCAAAACGGATATACATCAATAATATCACTGGTTAAAATGAACATTCCATTCTGCCTAAAGACGAGAGAAAGGAGGAATGAATGGCACGACAAGGTCAAATTATAATAATAACTCATTCCTGGCTACTTGATGCCTTTGCGTGAAGTACTGCCAAATGTCTATAGCAATGATATACGAGCATACATAAATTTCCCTTTTACCAATATCAAGACAAAATGGCTTCTTATAGTTATATGCGTCATGTCATGTTCTCAGAGAGAGGCACCACTAATAATTAATTAGGGAGGAGTGTATCCACCAGATTTTCCCGGAAGCAGGTAGTTCCTCCAAGGGAATGTGATTAGGAGAGCATAATTAAGATTGCTGGAACTTATATCTTATAAATGATTGGGTTAATTAAGAAATTATTGCTGAAATACTCAGCCTCCTTTCCTACACAGCTATTGGGAATGCCTTGGCGAATTATGGTTGATTAATTCGATAAGATGATGTATAGCGTATTTGTGTTTGGGAGGGCATTACAAATACCATTTCTTTGTGTCATCCTTTACAGGGAATGAATTTATATTCCACACCATATTTCAACCATTTTGCTGATGAAGTCGTACCTATGTTTGTTGTTGAGTCAGAACAAATCTTGGTTTTCGTCATTCGTCACGTAGAGTGAACGTGTTGCGCTATGAATGAAAAATTAATGCGCATTGAGAAAAAGAAAGGGCTAATACTGCAAATTAAATGTCACCGTCCATTTCCCTTACATGATTCACACTTTTAGTGTTTACTCAAAGGTGAACTTATTGTTAATAATGAAAAACTGGCAGTCACTTTGTACGTCAGTTCTGTGCCAGTTGTTGCCCAGATGTTGCTCTTAAAACTCATTTCATTAGTCTTTTAGTTAGCCGTAATTCTCGCTCCAGAAGGAATGAAAACGGAGAAAATACCTTAATCAAAACTGTAACATGGAGTGTATATGCTTTTCTCAGTTCTCCCGTTTCTTTGAATTCGCGCTTGATATATTTCTCCGTCGATTTCAAGCTTCAGCCTTTGGACCCTTTGGGTAGGATGTTCATTTTCGATTTCGACTAATGAAAAAAAGATATACACATCATCATGTTGTAAAGAGAAGTTGGAAAAATGTGTAATGCGCCATACCTGATGATGCCTCTCCTCAAACGACTCAAAGCCACGTAGCATTTATCACGCAGATTAGTTGTTTGCGCGGACAGGCTAGGAATCGTATGTTAAAAAATATCCTGTGTCGTGCATATAAACCGTTAGCTCTTTAGGCGAACACACGAATCATGTTTTCCCCCAGATAATTCAAATATTCAAGAGATCCACGATGAGGAAGGATCGTCAACAACGCGAAAAACGACTTTGAGCACGATAAGAGTATAGATAGGGGAAATGTACGTCAGGCAAATAATGTACGAAAGTTAGTACCGTAATAAAGATGCATATTACTATCATTACCATGAAAATGTACACAAATACAAATACATTCATATGAGCCGTCATCACACATACTGCTCCATGGAGTGGTAGAGCAAGGAATGGTAAATGATTCAATTTTGTTAGTAAATTCCACACTCAAAAACATCATTATCACTCACATACTTGTTCCCTTAGGAGGCGTCCTCTCTCCACCTTGTGTATTTGCTCTGTTTTCACCACCGGCTTTGCATTACACCACTCTCATCGCTTTTACTTGATACCGCTTTCTACTTACTTTCGCCTCTTGAGTACTTATTTCCTTAGCTCTTTCACTCTCTCATCTTGCTTTTTGAAGTTTCCTCTGATCCTCTTCCACTCTCTATAAAGAGATATAAAGTCAAGAGACAAGTTAGCATGAGCGGAAATAATGTGGGGAAAAAACCCACCTATCACAAACATACATGTGTGTATAGATAGATGGAAATTTAAGTAAATGGTATTTGTTAGGGTGGAAGGAGCACAACTCATTACTTATAGCTTTTTTGAAAGTTATGCTTTTATGGGCCATCCATATGCACTATATAACTTTTAGGGATACACGCATGCCAAGAAAACGAACGATAAAAAGGATGGTGATTGCTATTTGCCTATAAAGATACAAAACAGCGTTGAGCGCTCCTGTCACTTTCGTCTTGCTGGTGATTGAGACATTGAGTCTTCTCTCGGAAATACGCTTTGCTTGTCGCTTGTCCTAAAAGAGTACATCAACTATGTAGCAACATACCTGTCTATCTCTTTACAACAATCCCTCTTTTTCAAACCTACACTTTTCCAACATGTGAGGGAAAGGAGGACTACAAATGTGTGCTTTGTTGCCTCACCAATTTCTCGTTCAAGTGTCAGTCTGAGGTAGGGAAAAGGGAGTGTGAGAGTTTTTAGGATGAGTATGTTCTAAAGTGAGCATCACATCGCATTTTTATCATTTGACTTGGCCCGGCATCTAGCAGCCATGGCGTGGAATATGAAGGTGGAGCACGAAACTGGCAATAGCGTTTATTCTCTCCAGCTCCAGTGTATCCCTTCATTGCCTTCTCTTGTTAACGAGGAGGAAAAGAAGGAAAGAAAATTCTTTCTTCGTACCGAGTTGGATGACACTAGCAACTTTCTCTGGTGTGGAAAGGGGGAGTATGTTATTTCATCTTAAAAGTCTCCCTTTTTTATCGCTTTTATACAGGCTTTCTCCAGGAGAAAAAGTAGACTTTTGGCTTAGCAGCTACTTTGGCACACTCAAATATGACTTACACAAGTTACATTTTGGATGAGAACGTTTTAACTCGTATTATTTAATCTTGTCACGATATCACAAGAGTTGTATTTCAGAGACGGACCACTTCGTTAACAAACTTTTTTTGCGAGAAAATACTTATTCATTTACCGTCTCCATCAAGTTTTTCTCCTGTGTGAATTTTGTAATAATAGAGATCCCACGTCAAAGTTGGATGGCTTCTTTCCCAAATTGTAGCTTTTTAGGAGAAGAGCTAGTTTTAGTTTTGTGGAAAAATGAGTATTAAAGAAAAAGAAAAATGTAATAGCAAGAGTACACGTTGATCTTTTTTCTTTTTCTTCATCTCTCCCATTTTTTCTCGCTAAAAGCTCGACGAGCCGACAAACCGTCCATTACCTCTTCTACATTTCCTTTTCCTTTCTTCACTTTTTCTGCATTCATCATCAGTTTCTTTTTGTGAAGGAGTAGATCGATTTCGGCCACGTAAGTGTCACTAATGATGATCCTCCTTTACGGACTGTACTCTACTTTTTCTTCTTCTTCTTGACATCAACATTTCTCTGCAATTGGCTTCATTAGTGATGGTGGCTACCTTTTAGATTCCATTTTTTCTACTTTTCACTCTTCAACTCTCATGTGGTCCAGGATATTTTCTTCCCTTCTCTCATTTCCACCACTATTTCTCTTCGCTTGAAAGGAAATGAGGAACTTATTTGTTCTTTTTTATAGGTAATGTAGCAGTTGCTCATTGGGTGTTCCATTATTGTATGATGTACACAAGAAGGTTTTTTATATATATATTCTTACAACCTCTTTTGACTTTTGTTCGTGTGGTAAGAGTAGTTTGAGCTGTGGTTTATAAGAGTAAACGGGTAAGGAAGCATATGAGTTTCACGAGGTTTAGGTTAGGTTGCCATCAGTAGGTTTGTCTTTTATTCCCAATTCTTATTACTCCACTCTTGTGGTGGAGAAAAGTGATGAATGCGAAAAGGAAACACGAGGGAGAGCAAGAGGCGTACACCAAAACTTCTGTAACTGCCATTGAAAAAACGGAGGGAAAGATATGAAAGGATTTCTTTACACTTTAATAATATTTTTCATTTTATCGAAAGCTATTGACTTGGACGAGGAAAGGCATACAAGCTGAAACATAAATAGTGAACGTCGATCCAATTTTTTTATATAAATTTTCATTACTCCTGCCAATATGCAATTCTGCAATCGAGGTGAGGTAAGTGAGATGCACAATGTTTGCAGTGAAAATAATGCAATTTTTTGAGTTTGATTGCTTGGAGCATAGTATATATCACATGCTTGCGTTCATAGGACCCTAGTTGCCTGGACCATACATATGCACGAACGCATTCATAAAAGGAAAAGAATTGCACAAAGACATTTTCCTTTCAGGTCGAGTGAATTGCACTAGGCAAACCTAGAGGGATGCATGTACCGGTATAGATGAGTGAAAAGAGGGGAGAAAGAAACGAACACTTTTTTATCCCTTCTCTATCTATTACCCAACAGTGTACACACTCTACTACAGTGATTCAACCTATTGCATCATGAGATAGAGAACATCATGCTCACGCGTTTTTCATTTTAAAAAGGCAAACTTTCTCTCCCTCTGTCTTTCTCTTTTCTATATTCACCCACATGCACATACGTTTTCTCTTTTCTGGCTTCCATCTAAATGGATGCTGTTGTTGGTGGGGCTTATATGAGAATCCAGGATTGAGTCTACCGCAATCGCCCCGCTTCTCCTCCAGCTTTCCCCACAAATTTGGAGTGCTAGTGTAAGCAAATGGAGCTACAGAAGCTTTCTCGCTTTCTCCAGCTCACTTACGCTCAGTCATCATCAGTTGGCTGTGAGATACAGAGAGATCACGTTCTGTTTTTCACTGCCTCGCTTAGCGAATCCGAACACAGTTTCAGATTCATTTACATCCATCTCCAGATTTGTTAATGCTCTCCATAACACACGCTCTTGTCAACGCAAAGCTGAGCAGCTGACTTGCAAATGATAGGAATCAGCGGTGGTGCTTGAGAAACGAGATATGTTGTTTGTGTTTTAAGTGGTTCCTGTTCCTGTTGTGAGTGCGTATAAGCTTTTGTTTAAACAATAAATAGGAATCTCCAGTCTATCCCGGGTCGGGCAGAATGTCACCCTTTCTTCCCTAGAATAGATAATACAAAGATTGTTCACGTTAGTCTTTGTGAAAAGTGTCAGTTTACCTGGTTCTGTCAAAATTATTTTGTCAGCTTTTCAATCCCTTTCCTGTCTTACGTATTTAGGTTAACTAATTTATTCGGTATAGAGAGAGACTCTCAGTCAGTCTTGTACACTTCTGTAGACGACACATGTCTCATCGCATCTACTCTTGTTGTTGTTGTTGTTGTCGTCCGTAAAACTTTAAATTATCTTCTAGCTATTTTACAAGTGTTATGTAAAAACTCCCTTCTGGTATGTACATATGTCAATATTATATATTTTACACTTTCTTTTTCAGCATTTTCTGCGAAAAGTTTGAGCGGAAATGGGATTCATTTTGTCGCGCCACACACTTGTGCTCACTGAATTGGATCAGTTATATGCGAGAAAATGATATTAATTTTATCTACGCATTTCAAAATGGGATGTCAGCGTCAAATGCAATCTCTCGTCATTCAGCATAAACTCTTTCCCAAGTAAAAATAAACTAGATGAATGTTTTGTCCAAAAAACAGGGTAACTTCACTCGGCCAAGAGAAGCACACAAGTCGGTGTCATTACCATTTAAAATTAGAATAGCCTCCTCCTTTACACCCAGCATCAGACTGTTTTCGTTGACCATAGTAGACCATTAGCTCTGTCGGTCTCATATTGCATGTCCTCGTTACGCTTCCCTTCTGTCATCTGTCTCTGATAAGTACAAAGTCGTAATGGAGTTGGTTTCGTGTCACTTGAATGGAATGTCGACCAGAATGATAGCATAAGGATACATACACAACTGATGAAACTCGAATACTCTTGCAATACGTTTCTTGATTCATTGTAATTCTGGTTGTCAAGTTAATGAGATACCCTTTCACTTCATTTAATTTCAAAGGCGCTTCTATCCCCGTACACAGGGTATTGTTATATTTCAATGTGCGATAAAACCATGCTCCCTCTCACTCATCTTCCTTCTCTCTCTCGCTCTCTCTTCGTTAATGTGGAGCACAACAAGGCAAAGTAATGAATGACAATATAAAACAAGGTCATATAGACTGGGTAGGTAGGTATATGTATATCAAGTGGAGGGATGAAGTTGATTTTCATCATTCCTTGAAAAGATGATACAAGAGAGAAAGAAGGGAAAGCAGAAGAGTGAAGAGACTGACTGTGTGACAGGAGCAGGGAAATCCACTTGTCGTCGACAAATTCAAAAACCAATTCAAGCCCGTGTGTCATGTTATGTTTGATGATGAGAATGGAAGTAGACTCATGTTTTTTCCAGTTTTCTGTGAACGATGATGAGCTGAAAGTAGGCCAGCTTACTTACGTGGTTTTCTAGATTGAACGTTTAATCACGCACACACTCACACCATATAGGTGTAGTTCTGGCTCTCCACGTTTCGAGTGCTAGTCTCGTTTTTCTACAAGTTTTCCTCTCACATCAAATTTTGGACGATGAGAGCGAGAAGTGAAAATCATGTTCACACTGTCCGTGCTCATATTACTTTATCAGGGGATATCATTGAAGAACGTAATAAAATTCTTGTCTTTCTACTCACTCACTTACTTACTTAGCAAAATACATAAAAGCTGCTGGGGAGTTGGTTCCACACACCTAGTTTTTTTTACCTGTATTAATATGTACTCACTGGAGCATACTTGTCCAAACAAGTACGCTTTAGGTTGAGGTCGGAATGCTTGTGTTATTTCTCATCCGGTTCGTTTCCCATTTGGAGGAGCGGAATCTTTTATTTGAAATTGCACACATTTTTAATATCTATCCACTAACAAGTTATCCAATCCAGATATATCATTCATATTCTCTCGTGCATCCGCATAATCATGATTCCCTACTTGCAGCATTATTTTTCATTAACGCTAACGAAAGAGTGGAGAGGGAAAGTTGGTAGAGGGTTGGTTTTTTCTCTCCCTTTCTAGGCGTGCACAAGTCACAAGGCGTGCTGATTACGAGACTAAAAGTACGTAAGATGAAGCATTCATGTGATATTCTCATACCATTATAGCATTAGACAACGCTAACAACTGACCTAATGCTATCGATTCCAATTTAATTTTGACGCTATATCCTCCTGGCTCCATGAAACTTTCATTTTTTCTCCGTACCATCTACTGAATATTGTAAGAATAGGAAGAAAACAAGAGGAAGGAAGAGATGGGAAAAGCTATAAGTGTGATTATAGCTTATGGTTACTTACTACTATGCTCAATTTGGGTTTTTCCTTTACCTATTCCTCCCATCCAATCCACCCTTTCATTCTCTTACAATGGCTGCCTTTGTTCAATTTTTTTCTCCTTTTTCAAGATCATCCTGTGTGCTAATGAGAGCCTGAGTAGATGTCTCCTGTCTTTTATGCCTTGCTAATGCATTGCAATTTGGGTTGAAGACAAAGTAAAAAAACAGTACAAGTAATAATAATAAGACATATTACATATACTTCGGAATAGCGGAAACTTGTCCATAACAAAAGGGAAAAAAGAGAGTGGTGGAAGACAGGGCTATTTTTATAACTAGACTTTTACCTTTAAAGCATTTGTCGTCGCCATTATTTCCCTCTTGCTAACGCGGCATATCGCTCTCTCCTCACCACTACTTTTTCTTTTCTCTTTTCTCTCAGTACTATCTTGGAGAAAGGTCACCTAGGTTACGGGAGGAGAGAAAAGTAGTAATACAACGGTAGCTTCATGTCTCATGTTCATTTTTATACAGCGCAGACAATGCATTAAGAAGTGGTAGAGGAGACACACGCTCACTCGGTATGACAACTCTTGAATTGTATGACAGGTCTCTTGATAAATGTTGAGGGTTTTGTATTCCCGGCAGGTTGTTCATTCTTTTCGTATGGATGATGGCAAGCAAAAACCATAAGGCTAAACATGTGTGTGTGTGTGTGGTGGGGGGATACATATAGGTACAATAATGTACATGGAACTAAGTAAGCGCGAGCATATGTATGTATAGCCAGACACACGTTCTCTTTCTCTAAGTTCATGAATATAAAGGATAGAAAAGTTGCATCTGTAGTGGAGGAACGTATGACACCGTTGTTGGAGGTGCTAGTAGAGCTATTACCCCTTCTCATTCCCAGGAAGCAAACGACACGCGGAGAAGTCATTTATACCAAGACCATCAACAGAATAGCTGATGATGGATGTGACTTTTTTCGCCTCTCAGAAGAGTATTCCAGCCTCCGTGCTTTTCTCCTCGTTTTGGTGAAATGTTGTCACATATTTCGGCTCTCGTTTTCTCTCTTTCTCTTACACGTTATATCTACTGCATTATGTTTTATGATGCGGATGGTCCTCTTAAGGTTTGCCAACGGAAAAAATATTATCTCCAAGTATGTGTAGTCTTTTTTGAACATAAGCTCATCCAAAAAATGGAGTACGTTCAACTACTTTGGTATTCTTTTTCAAGAATAGAAAATAAATGTATTTAGAGAAAAATGTGCTTTATCATCTGCTCGAGACAATATCTCACGTTGCCAACAAAATGGACACCTTTTAAAAATTCATCTGTGGCACTTTCACAAAAGGATCAATTATCTAATCGAAATCAATATTGTGCTCGCGTCACCAGAGCACCCATAAAACTCCCACTTGTTTTCTGAATGCCCCCCCTGTGATAGGTAATATTGCAGGTGTGATGTATGGGTATTCGGGAAATGGCTCCTTTGCGTATGGCAGTGCAATTTGGAGCAATTTCTTTTCCTACTCCGTAATGACTTCCATGTGTGCATGACTTCCTGTGTTACTGCATAATTTTGCAATTGTGATGAATGCTTATCAAGTCATTCCTTTTGATACAATTCAATTTCCCAAGGCAAGGAGGAGGCTGGAGGAAATATATTTGTGTGTTGTTGATCATGCCATATGAAGCCTCAGGAGAAAAAGAAACACGACGGGGGGAACATTAGTAGTCGTGAAAAAGAAGGGAAACCAGAGTAGTGACTGAGCCCGTAGTTGAAAAAGCCGTTAACCACTTTTGACGTTTTTATGTGATACGAAGGACAATCTTTTTCCTTGAAAAAAATAACAGCGTAATACCCCAGTACACTATTATACCTATTCCTGTCTACTACGTGCTTGCGACAGAGACGACGGTCCTTCGAAATGAGTTCCAATAATGCACTCAACGAAGCAGAAGATCAGCGACAGAGAGCTCGTACAACGTACAATGCAAGTGATGGAGAAAAGAGCTGAATCAAAAATGAATTGTGGACAGAAAGAAAGAGAAAGAAGGTAGTGCTTCATCGCAATTTCATATAGCACACACACACGCTCCACTGGCAAGAAAGAACTTAGTTTTTGAAACTTTTCCTCAAAAATCGCTCAAGTTGACGCGTTTTTGAAAGGACTCTTATCCAAAGAGTAGTAGATTTCAGCTTTTGTACTCGACCATTCCAATGAGTTGGGCTGTCATGAAATCATGAGACATTATACAATCCATGTATTAAGAGAGAAGAAATGTGACCTATATTTAGAAAACTCCTCCTTCATCTCAAAACAGTTTTCCCTTGGCAGTTTGTAAATGATGCAATATGGTAAAATCCTATCACTCCTTTTCAACTCATTTTCTACTACCTGCACAGCCCTTGGGCAGAGAGATATCGGATATTAGGTAGATATGCTTGACGACAAAAAGCCAAGCGTAGTTTATTCGACAAGGGAGCATTACCCATCATCAGGTTTAATTGGGATGTAAATTAATTTGAACAGACCATTTCAACTGACATCAAATATAGCTGAGATTTCTTTAGTATGAGGAGTATTTGTGCAATCTCAGAATTCCCAGAGCATAACTTCAGCCTGTGGTTATACCTCGTTGTGAAAATCTACCTCAATGAAATGTTCCCATTTCTCCGAGATGATATTGGCTAGTTGACGTATGTTCCAATATAGCAATCTTCCACTTTGAACATTTCCAGCTCTCGGCTCTCTTGCCACTATTACCGTCTATCTCAACAACGGAAATCTCGACGGAGTCCAACTTGGAAACTGTCTGAAAAGCTAGGGGCAATAAATATTGTCCCTTCATCCTCCTTTCTTATTTGCATGTGCGGGTTTTTCTTGGGTTCGCCTCCAGAAACTTGTTCCCATATTCTACTACCAGGAGCCACGTTTTCATCAGAATTTTATTTTGGTCGATTTAATCGCTCTACGAGTTTCCCAGTGGTTCACCGTCATTCTCAAGTTTTTTTCTTCCTTTCTTGTGGTCCTCATATTGGTTCCATTTCACCGGTTATAAGAGCACATAAAATCCCCCCTAATATTAAAAACGATCGTTTGATCCACCATTACTGGCTTGAAATGTAATCTGATTTCATGCAAGAGATGCACTCACGCTACATATGCTCCCAAATATAGCCCCTTGTTCCGCTAACTTTGTATGACAAGTCATGCCAAAAGGCATGAGAAACATGGTTGCTTTTATGAGAATTTTGAAGACGTTATTACCAATGACATGTGTTCTGTCGCGGACCTGAGGAGCAAACCTTTACATTCCGTAAAGTTGATGTTGGGGATGCGATATATGTAAGTAAATGTGAAGCAACAAGAACCATAGTTAACTCAACAATTCTTACTTGATACCCTTTGCAGCATAGTACTAGTTGCCATTTTCCAATCTACCGTTTCCACTCTCCACCTCAACTTTCCTATCTCTGCGCTTGCATAAGATGGAGATCAAATGAGGACTTGTTTATATTTCCATATTAAGCAGCATTTGTGGTTTTTCTAGTAAGGAGAAAGTTAAAGAGAAAAGAATGGCTTAGAGGGACGGCAAGAAATCTTGCCTACTTTAGGCTGGGATTTTCACCCAGTAGTTTCCGAGTCTTGTCGTGTACTGGAATGAATTGGGAAGAGAAGGGAGGAGAAAGGGCTATATGAAAGTAAAATCCGTAACCTCTGTTTTCTTACGCTCACTTTCCACTTTCTCTTCCTTGTTCTCCTACCTCCCTTTCATCTCTTTCTCAACTAGCTTTTGTTTTCTTCCTTTCGGAGAAGTTTTTGGATCGTACTCATTCTTTGGAAAAGATAATAAATGGATATAGTTGGCTAGGTGTTGGATGTCATTGTTGGAATCCCTTCCTTTATGATGACGTCGACAAGGACAGAGGAAAACATATGCATTTAGTGGTCACATATAGACGCACATACGTAAGCCATGTGTAACGGAGTAATAGTACATTATGCAATATTGCGCGTGTATATTGCACACAGATCCTCTTTCCAGTTTTACCAGAGCTGATAGAAGAAGTGGCAAAATTTCAGGAAAGAATAGTGCCGCCATGGATGCGACGTGGGGAATCATGATAGGAGGTCGCTTCACCAGTCCTAATCTATACATAAATACATGAGTTGTGCTGAACTTGCTTTTGTGTTGAACAAACAGCCAGAGTTTTATCCTCCTCTCCTCACGATTCAGCTATATCTGCTCAATACACATTCACATCCAGACAACCGAGGAGGAGAAAGGCATTCATAAATTCTCGTTTGGAACATTAGGACCTATAGGGAGATACATGGGAGTATAGAGGCACAAAAGGATTTTTGCAAGTGACTGGTTAAACTTGCAAGGGATTATTGGAGACAAGGCTGAAGAAATCCCATCCTCAATGCGTACAAGCCTTTATCCTTGTACCCTGTTTACGTACAATGTGTTTAGTAACTCGTTTAAAATAAGTGAAAAGGGAAAGGAAGAGGTGAATTGGATTAATGATAAAGACTGAGAGAGGGAGAGAGAGAGAAAGAAAGAAGAGGGAGTAGAGCTGTGAAGTAACGCGAGAAATGCGAAGCTCAGCGCTACACATTCCCGTTTGGGTGTTGGCGATAGGTTTTCTTTCTTTTAGTTAGGTCTCGAAAAAAACCTTTTTTAAAGGTTTCTCTTCTACCTCTTCCCTATACTCTCATCTGCCTTTGTTGTCTTTTCTGCTAAAAGTTAAAGTAAATGTGAAAGCAAGTCCCATGTATTCATAAAGTTGGAGATTTTATCTGAAATTTTTACTCTATCTATATCTTCGAAATCTCTGCTTTGAATCGACCCTGTTGTGTGTTTACTCCATCCTTCCATTTTGATATTCCCTCTTTTCCCTGTTTAAGGGGGAGTTCGACCTAAAAAAGGATTGCGAAGGAGTGAGAGAATACACCACTCGAAAGTTAAGTTTTAGCTTTACTCTCACATACACACCAAAAATGTGAAAGAGAAAGTAAAAAAAGGAAGAAGAAGCATTAACACTCCCTGTGGGACAGCTGCCTACACAGAAGAGAGAGGGAAAGAGAGAGAAAATTCTGAAAGTATTATGTTTATAATATCCATATATGCAGAAATGCAAGTTTATTTACAAGTGTAGCTAGAGACTACTAGTCAATAACTTGGTGCATATGGGAATCGAGGTAAATATCTTCACCCTGTGAGTTTGCTAACCATAAACTACGCTTTTCTTTTAACAATAAAGACGGCTGTGGTGGTACTCGTATGAGAGAGCAACTCAGAGCAAGGTAAAAGCCACACGATTTGAGGGTAGACACGAAAAATAAGATCTCATAGTCGTCCTCTTCCTCTCTCGTTTTTCTCACTCATTCCCAGTGCAGTAACAAGCCCTATTTGAATGAACGACCTGGTGTGTATGTGTGTACGGCTATTGGATAACTTTTACGTGGTTTCCGTTTACCCTACCTTATATTTCCTCTGGCTATTCTTTTTCTTTGTGTGTCGTTATTTCACCGAGTGAAGTAGTGCTTCACACTTTCACTTTCAGTTAGTGGTTCCCCCTTCCCACATATCCCAAACCTTATGCTATATTCATAAGTACGTGTTGTATTTTTTTTGTTTATATTTTCAACGGAAAATGAAACAACCAAACGTCAGCGATGAGGGGCTGAGAGAACAGGCCAAAAACTGTGATTTGCCAAGAGCATTTTACTCCTACTCGTACAACTTACTGGTGGTACATTGGTTGTAGACTTGGTGTAGCGTAGTTTCTTGCCGAAACAAGAAAAAAACTTACCGTCACGTAATTACAGGCGAGGGATTCCCATGTTGCTAATTTTTTAAAGCAAAGCACACCTTTCTACTTTCACGCCGCTCGACCTCTTACATATTGTTTTTTTTCTTACTCCCTTTCCACCATCCCTGCCGACATTACAAGAGAAGATTGGAAAAGAAGGAAAGGATGTGGGGAAAAAACCTGCTCATTTTCACCTAGTCACTTTCCTCAGTAAATCCTATGTATATCTTATGAAGTGAAGTCTATATGTAAAGCCAATTTTTTTTAGCGATTTTCTGTTCCAAAGAGATTGTTGGCAAAAGGACACAGTTTGGATGCAACCTTTTTCCTCGCGGTGAGAGGGAACAGCAATAAATAATCATGTAGTCATAGACAATTATGGTAACACACTCTCCTTTACTCTCCTTATCGTAGTTCGAAAGGAATCGGTTGGCGATCTTTGAAATGATCGTTTGCGTGCAGCCATGATTTCAAATTTTATGTGGGAAAAGTATCCTCTTTGGGGAAATGGGCGTTTTATCTCTGCATGTGGAACCTTCCTGAAATCATTACTCGACTATTTACTTTATGACGACTATCAACGCTCCCAAGTTTTTATATGGCTTTTTGAGGAAAAGAAGAAGAAGAAGAAGAAGAAAAGTTTTTCGTAGAGCTTTAAGTCCTGGGATGGCTATGAAAAGCCTGTGTTGACTCTATTACTAATTGCCCGCAAAAACTAAAAGATGCTCTTAATTGGATGGGAAAAAGTCTCATTTGAGATTCAATGAAAAGTTATACGTGTTCGTGTCATTATATCCCTATTAATGTGATATATATCTCCCTATACTCCCTTTTTATGAGCACTGATAAAACCTACTTCGACGGGGAGAGGGGTTGTACACGAGAAAAAGATAATCAGTAGCTTTGTCCTGACGCAGCAGTTGTGAAGTGGACTTTCATTTCATACAGGAGGGGATTTAATGTGTGTTATAAAAGTGGCACAAGCATACAGGGAAATTATCACGTCGTGTAGTTCCATATTTCTCGAAAGAGTGTTGCCTTTTTACACTCAAAATTGTAGGATGGGAAAGCCCTAAATGGATATTATAGTGGCCCATATCACCACTCATCATCTCAGTCACATCACCTGCCTTTTATTTCCTACAAGTCTGCATTGCACAACTGGGCTGATAATTATCCCTTAACAATTGCACCATTTCATGTTCGTCGGTCCAAGCGTTTTATGCCTGTCATTCGGCGAATGGCTATTGAAGAACGGAATTCTTTCATAGAAGGATAGATCAAATTACAGACTTACTCTGGCCCGCCTTTTTAATATAGAAGTGGAACAAGGGAAAGTTTTAAGTCGGCGAGTAGTAGATTCCTCTACATTTTCCATGAAATTGATTTGATACTTTTTTATGTGAAAAATTGAAAACCTCATATTCCCTGTAAAGCACAGCCTTTACTTTGTCCTTTCCGTCAAATTTTGCTATGATTTACTGTCAAAGTGCTCTCATTTTGAGTTGAAGATTGTTCTCTATGTTTCAGTAGGGTTTTAAGAAGCAACCCCAAAAAATCCTATGATAAAGGAAGCATGTATGGAGAAAAATTTTCATATGCTTGTAGATAATCACAAGGGAAACTCTATAACCGTCCAACTGTCGTTTCCTTTTATTCACTTTACTTTTTTGTTATCACAAAACTTGACATTTATTGTAAGACAACTTTTCCTCTCCTCTTTGGGTGCATTGACGACATTGCCTAAAGACAAGTATATCCTCTCAATAATTATATTATGATTGTATTCCATTCCGAGAGCGTTTCACTTTCAAAAAGTTGATTCTTGTCCTGCAGCTACATAAATTGGGAGAACTAGATTGAACATTTTTTCCTCTCTATCATAGCACAGAGTAATTTTCTTTTGGCAGCATAACACTACACAGTACACGCTATCTTGTAAGTCAACCCTTTATCATCTTCCTCATTCACCTGTTTCCATAGCAACCCTAGCAAATCTCACGCTAAGGCTGTTCCAATTCCAATCACTTGTGCTTTGTCAGAACATGTGATGATATCATCGATGAGCACTTGTGTCTCGTAGCGGAAGAAGAGAAGAAAAGTGAGAGTGAGTGAGTGAAAGAGAGAAAAGAAAGAGATAAAAAAATGAAAAATAATTTTTTACTTGGCTACATGACATGACTTTCACTACCAGTCAAGCATAGAGATCTAATAAAACTGGTAACATAAGATGTTTCACTTGTCTCTCTCTCTTCCCAGCAGCGAAGCAGATGGGAATGAAGGAATACAAAAAAGTGCCCGATTTGCAGGAAAAAAAGAGGCATACGAGAGATTTTTGCTCTAGTACACTTTCATCCACAAAGAGTGTCCATGTTTGAGCTTGTATTTTTTGAGAGGTTTCGTCAGTCCGACCAAATTTCTCATAAAGAACATGAAATAGAAGGGATACGATGTAATGTATACTTTATGGATTACTACTTTCTCATACTTGCAAGAAATACTCTGGTTCTCAGAAACTTTATATTTTTTCTGGGCCAAGGCTCGGATATTGTCCATTCCATTGCGTCTTTATAGCATATAAATGATGCAGTGTTAGTAAAGAATAATAATAAAATGACACGAGAAAGTCAAAAAAAGAGAAAAAAAAATCCACATTAGAAACGCGTAGTGAACCTATGTTAATGCACTTGTCCAATGGTGGAGAGCTATTTTCCTCTGTGTCGGCAAGCTTTTTTTTCGTGACTTGCACTTGTACTCAGGCTAATGCACACACTTGGCCATGATAAGCATATATGTATGTATGTAAGTAGATATGTACATATCACAGTCACTCCTCATCTTCATATTATGATTTTGGATATGAGAGAGGAGGAAAAGTTGTTCGTGTTGAAAGTTGCCTGTGGAGTCCATCCATCTACAGATTCTCTATCCCCTTTCCCGGTACACATTTTTTCACTTGACTGTGCGACTCGGCGTTTTACAACCTCATGTTCGGTTGATTCTTTCTTCTTTTATGTAAGTGGGTTAGCTTCTCTCATCATTTTTTCTTTCTTTCTTTCTCTCCTCTTTTCTCTTTTTTCTGTGAGCCAAGTAATAAAAGGAATGTCGCGTGAGCGATATGAGAGTGATATGTGTAAAAATGGGGGGAAAATGTTACAGGTACTGACGAGAACAGAGAGAAAGGCGGAAGTAGGCTCTTCAGTATTGTCGAAGTGGCAGACAAATCTATTAGAAATGCGCCGCATATATTTCTCTTGATTCCACTTTCCGCATCAGATGGGATAAGGGATGGAGGGAGGAGGTGGGAGTTTTGCCTTAGGTATTTACTCGAAAAGTATAGTTTCTGTGCCCCCTTATTGTTTGAACATGTCCAGGGACCAAAAAGATTTGTTCTCGTTGTTTTACTCCTCTTCCATTGCTGTAGGTAGCTGTGGATCGGGTTGTCTTATTCATTCGCTTTTAGTAGAATTTAATGCATAACGACAATGAGAATTCCTCTCATGTACATGCATACTTATTTATGCGGATTGCTTGACTGAACTCTACAGACTAAGTCTAGCAGAAAAGCAAGCCTGACTCTGGAATGCTTTTTGTGCAAGAGGCAACCTTGCTAGGGCAGGATTCCACGGGAATCGGAGAAAATATATCCGACTAGAGAAATGCTCACTCTTGCAAGATGTTTGTATGAACAATACACTTGGAAATCCGTTCACGAATCTCTGCAAGATGAGTACGAAGAAATGGAGGAGGAAAAGAAGAAAAGTATGGAGAAAGAGTAAAAATAAAAAGGAGATCATGAATCGCTTCCTTACGCGTGACTTGAAGCATCGCCCCACCATACCGAAACTTGTATCAATCCAAATGTATCCATCTTGTAACAATCATCTCGTCCATTTGCCCATCCATCAGTTTGTCCAGTAGCGTCTGCATGCAATCTCACCCAACTCACTTTTTCTTCCTTCAGTAGCTATATCTGCCATTGATTCTTGCTAAAATATGGGGGCACTCTATCCAATCACAATAAGCCTCTTTCAGCTAGATAACCATAATAATATGCATAATGTACGCATCCACAATGTAGGCATTTTTTACACAAATCTCATATCCGTATTCCACAAGGGTTCCAGAATATTATCCATTTATTCACATCACAACTTTGAAACAAGCCGACTTTTACTCGCAAGAAACCAAGGATGAAAATCTTTTAAACTTATTTTCTCCTTCTCGCTTCCTCTTTTCTCTCTCTCTCTCATCAGCCTGAATTTCTTATCCAAATGGAGAAGAATCCAAAACTCGTGACTTGTAAAGGAATTGAAGGAATAAATATGGGAGTGGTATATGGTATAATATACATAAATTTATATATATATATATAATCAGTTTGCCGCTGTTAGTCCGCTTCAGAGTGAGGCTAAGAATTCCCATGTCGTTTCCTATTTTCCGGGCGTGATTCGGATATTCTTATTCGAAATAATTGTTTTCCACGCCATCCTACAAGGTTATTTTGACGAAAACGACTGCTATTTCACGCTCCTTGTGGGTACTTGAGATTTTTTCTTTCTTTGTTCTCTGTCATATCATTTCTCCAGTTTTTTCTCTCTCTATCCTCTATGGTTCATTTGGCCGACACGTTTACAACTGGGTAATGCGATCATGAGCGGGCAGCATGGGAGAATGAGTGTACACGGGATCATTACATGCTTTTATGGGTTATAGTAAATTTCTTGTATGGGCCTTTTTACGGCTGTCATTTTCTCTTTTCACGGCAATGATTACATTCGATAATGGGAAACAACAGGACATCTGGCACGGTAATATATCCATGTGTAGTTGTGACTCTTTCTCTGAGAATTTCAAACGTTTTCCTAGTACCCCGGCCACTTGCACTTTGATATGCATCATTTTCTCCTTTACCCTGCAAATCTTCCCTCTCTACTTTCACCAATGGAAGGAGACAGCGTGGAAGACATTTTTTCCACGTTTGCTTCCTCCTTCCCTTGAATTATTTCTAGTGAGCGCATCACGCAGCATTAGTTATTTCGCAGAGCAGCGTAAAGCCAAAATGAGTACTTCCGAATAGGAGGTGATTATTATTTTATATCTTATAAGCAGATTTAACTACTACCGCTTTCACGCTTGAATGACGAGATTTTCACAAAAAATCATTTACACTGGTCGTAGTTTGTGCATTATTACTCCTAGTATGGATTTCTTATATGCTGAGGCTTTATTCTTCTCGTTCCATCGAATTATGTACATCATTACAACAGAGAAAAAAAGTTTGGCTTCGGGAAAAGTCCTCGAAAATATGTTCCCTCACTACAAAAGTTTATCCGAGGTCGGTCGGTTAAAATAATGATATAAATTTTTCTATTAGCATAGAAATGAATAATGAGTGACTTCTTCCCATAGTCTCAGTAGTGTAATTAATTATGGGTGGTGGAGTTGGTGGAGAGGATATATATATACATTGTAGTTAGAAATATATGTGGTGTAGAAAACCTGCCATAATTAGTTGGTAAGTATTGCCCAATAAATGATAAATCTATGGTTATTCTCCGTTTTCGCGAGGAGGGAGTTTTCCTTCCTCTTGTCGACTCCCTTCTTCTCCTCATCTTGAGAAGGAAATATGTGTTGGTGGGCGCGAGTGAAATCTCTCTGTATGGATATACATGTTTTCAGTTTTTCGCCCCATAAATCTGTCAGACGAGGGCGAAATGATATTTCTCTGAGAGAGAAAGAGAGGACGGAAAACTCAAGTCGACTCTAGTCAGGGAGTCAGTTGGAAAAGTGAAGTCATACTGGAAAGAAATGGATGGGCCTGGGAGTAACTTTTTTTCTATTTTAAAGCAACGCATTGAAAGTGGCTAGAGTAACTATGTGGGCCTGCATTGTTCACAAGAGGAAATTTTGAACCGGATGAGTAAAGTTTAGATTGCATATACCTATACTAGTCCAGGCGGCCAGTTGCTCACTTTTACTTGGTTCGCCGAGTCAGCGGGTATTGCTCTGTCTCCCACGCGTCCGGTGTGTGGCGTTCCTTCCCCTCCTGTCTTGTGTGTGTGTACATGGCCGCCTTCATTTATTTCCAAGACCTATATATAAATATATAGTTGGTTAAACAATGTCGATGGCAGTTCTCGTGGCATATATGTCTTTTTTCCCTCAGCAAAACATTTCTTCTCTCATATATAAAGTCTGCTTTGGAGAGCCTTCTCCACCCCGTACAAAATAATAAGGAGCCATGAGGAAGCAAGATCGATGGACCAGTGAAAATCACAAACACTTTCACTGCCTCAACTGGCTAACTGGCTCATAAAATATCATAAAGTAAAGTTAACCATGTGTGAACGTCAAGGCAGGGGCTGAACTTATTGTTTTCATTCCATTCACTTGATCCCTTGGTTGAAAATTTTGTTCCGTTGATCATCACACACACACACACACACACACGAGGAGAAAGATGAATTCTGGATGGAGACGAGGAGAACAAAAGTGAACAATACCTCCTCCCTCCCAACTTTCCCTCTCTGATACGCCAACATTTAAACTACATTAATGCAACCAAGTTTTACAGGGAATAACAGAGTGTTGAGCTCAAAGTCTCTTCTGCTTGCTCATACGTTAAAATATCTCCTTCACTCACACACTCTCGCTCCACTGATAACTTGACTCTTCACTAAGATCGATATTCTAAGGACCCATTTCATACTTTCAATGGAGACGGACATTGTGGTCTTTGGATGTGGTTGGGCTCAATAAGAATACCACATACAAAGTTGCTCCCATCTAATTTCTTACAGATCCTCCTCAGCTTAAAAAACTAAACATACACACGTATATAAGTAACCCCAAATGGCTTAGCATCGACAACGTTTTTCTCCTCATGTTGTAAACATTTCAATTCTGAAGGGAGGGATCACGTACATCGTCCACGATTGAAGTGAACGCCGCATAAAATAAATTGAGCATGGTATCCAGCGTTTTGCGGAAGTTGTGTGTACCAGCATACATGCAAGACAAGACTGGTAAAAAAAATAGAATTTTCCATTACTTGGCTGTTCTATATCCCATGAATTATAGAGGACAAAACTTTTTTTCGCAACAGGCCGAAAAAACAGGAGGCTAGGTTGAAAATCGCAGGTGACTGTGATTAGTTTTTCCCTAGCTGTTCTCCGCCGCGTTACCTGTTCTCCCTAGAGGAACTTGTGTGCTTGAGACTTGGAATAAGTATTACTCGGGGATTCTATATAGATGCTTGTATAAAGGAGAAAAAGTGGAGGAAGACGAGCTCCTTGTGTGTGTGTTTTACTTTCATATCCCAGTGCTATGTTTGTAAGCCCATGGACGAAAGGAAAAGCACGCCTTTCTCGACTCCAGCTTTAGGCTATCATCATGATGAAATTAGCTCATTCACTTCACTGAAAGAAGGGTAGAAAATGAGGGAAAAACTTTTCCCCATGTACGCTCTTCTTTTCGTGAGCGTTCCCTATCTTCTCGTTTTTCTCTCTCTCTCTCTCTCTAGACTCCAACTTGGCTCTTGAAAAGATAGACAGAGAGATGCTTCTCTTTTTCTGTAGTGTTTTATTTTCTCAAGCTCTTGCTTTTTTAATCCAGGAAATGAGCATAAGTGTGAGTGATGAGATGAATCCCGTTTCGACTCGACAAGAAAAAAGTGGAATTATACCTAAATCATAACCAGTTTTTTCTCTACTCTCTCTCAAATATTCTAATCATCTTAGAAAATATCACCGTCAACATTTCTCCTTACCCCTTATCTACCGACTGTGAAAAGTGTAAGTATAGTGGAGTATGTATATAAAGTGTTTGTATTTTAGAAGAACAAAAACTTATTGTAATCTCTAGCTTTGCTCTACTTTATATAGAGCAAATGAATAAAGTTAGCGAGTAAGATATAATTAGTAAACTTATTACCTGAATTGTGTACCTGCCTAATAACTAAAGTAAAACTAGATCAGTGAAAGTTGACTAGGTAGTGGATCACGTAACTTGAAGTAATTATCGAGACATAGTAGATTGAAGTTTGTGTTGGTGGACTAAATGAGTTAAACAATAAATCACAGTATGGATTTTGTTTTATTAAATTAATGAACCTAGCAAACTTCACGTCTCCACCCATCCCATGTATGTGTATGTATATGTAGATTTTCGTGGTGACTCTGAGAAACAGGGAGAGGAGTGTGTTCCAGTGTTTTAATAAGTACAAATTAGAATTCTCAGCACGGGTTCCATGTTTAATCCGCATGTCAACCTACTAAGTTCATACCAAGACTTGGATTGACTCTCTCTCATTTTCTCTCTGGACAAAATTGATTGAGTAAGTAGTAGCTCTGGTAATTTGTGCGTGTGTAAGACTATATATAGCACCATAGCACCAAGCCTTAGAGTATTTTGGAGCCATTTTTAAAAACCATCTCACCAACTAAATTCTCCAATCACTAGTGAGTACAGAAGGAAGAAGAAAAGAACATTGTCGACTTAATAAGGAACCACAGTGGTGAAGCGAGGAAATGATAAACTCTCTTGCAAAGTGAAAGCACAGACTATAAATCCGTAGTGGAAACAGATTATGCCAGAGGACGGAAGGCACGCTGAGACGAGTTAGCTTTTGTGTTGCGAGTATATGAAGCAGTGTAGCAAATGAATTTTCTAGTTGTGTTTCCACCCAAACACTTTATATCTATCGGTGTAGAGAACTAAATGCTGAGCAGCTTTTCTCCTCTCCTTTCACAATTTGTTTACTCTCAACAATAGTCCAAGTGATGAGGACTCATTATACTGCTACCGTAAACCGTGTGATGAGATACACTTTCTATGTCGACGAAGACTTTCACTACTGAGTGAGTCCATGGACCGTTGTTGTTGTTCCTCTTGTTGACTTACGGTTGACTGTGTGGCCTTTCGGCTGAATTGGACTATTGAGTGAGGGAGGGTGGCTAGGGCTCTTTGCCTGACCTGAATAAAATTTTCCATTGAGTTATGGAATGTAACAAGGTTTAATACTAGTCTACTTCATCATCACTAAGTCTCCATTAATTGGCTCTGTCTACTGCTACCCATACTCTGACTTGAGTTGATGTCACATCGTTACGGCATGCGGCGCATTACTCCATCATGTTGAGCTCCTCACGACACTTTCACTCATGCTACTCTTTCTCTTAGTTATCTTACTAGCTTTCTCTCCTCCTCCTTGGTGAGGCTTGACGGATTGGTGGCGTAGCTGGAAACGAGAGACTAGAACTTTGTTGACATCATATACTCTCTTCTACTTTTTCGCTGTTTCATGCAACAGGGCTAAAAAAGGTATATCATTTTATTTCAAAGCTATCTGAAATTTGAGAGGAAGAGTGAGCCACATTTTGTTTTGTTCTTCTCATCTGACTTTTCCCTGTGAGGGAGTGGAGTAGGTGGAAGAGATAACGAAAACATTTTTGAATTTCTCCACCAAACTATACTTACTCAGCTAACGGACTAATGGAATTGCTTAAGTGTTATCCGGAACTTGGTAGAGTTTGACTTTAGTTGGGAAATAATGACTTCATCTAATGGGAAGCTATTTCAAAACTTTAAATGATTATGAGAGTCAGTTGTGTTGTTTGGTTTTAAATCCACGTCATTTTCCACCAAAGCTAGTGCTACAAATGTACATTTAATGACATTAATTTCACATCAGCTAAAGCATCAAAGAGACAAAGTGTAATGACAACTGACAACAAACTAGCTTGAAGAAGCAAACATTTATAAAACATTTGAATTTTGTCAACTGAAAAAAAACTGAAACTCAAACTTATCTTGTGAGAGAGTGCTTGCAGCTTTGTCTTGAAAATAAGTTTAATACCAAATCTAAAAAAACTCGTTGATGCGACCACTGGTGACTGGAACTAGCCATTTGGTGATGATAACATTGTAGATTTAAATTACAGGGCTGAAATATAAAACAAAGGGAAATGCTCGCCATGGGTATTGTTAATATCAGAGGATGAACTGAATTGTCTGCGTTGTCGTGAATATATACATTGTATCGAAGAGAATAAAACTAAAAAATAGAGGCGAAGCTTACTCATAAGATTAGAACATTGGTGTGTGTTGATGTTCCAGGATGGAAGAGAAAAAAAGCGTGCTCGTTTCGAAAGAGACGAACAACGCGTCCTCGTCTAATTCATTAGACGCAAGTGGCGACGAACCTGAGAGCAATCTCAAGGCAACGAGGATGAAGATACGAAGCAGCTTCACAGTGAGCACAGAAGGCCGCTGTGATAATCGAAAATCTGCGCGAGACTTATTGTCAAGTTCGAACTCCGCAATTGCTACCACTTCTGCTGGGGCTATAGCCTTGCAGAATGCTGAGCGGCTGGAAAAGGATGTAAATCCTTTCCCTAGAAATGTCACCACTGGACAACAAAAAAGTATCACAGATGGGATCAACATTTCAGCACTAATTAGTAGTGATCCCATTGGACAAAAGTCAGCTGACTCATCTTGTTTATATAAAGTGGCGTCCGCTGCTCATCAATGTGCAAATGGTGGGACTAGCACTGAAGTCAGTTTAGCATCTTGCTCCACAATGAGCAACAGCACGTCTTCACTTGCAACCCCTGACGTGTGCAACGTCTGTCATGGAAGAATCCGTGATCCAAGGGGTAGCATTACTTTTGCCAACGGGGGGACTAATGAACAGCAGGGTTCGTCCTCTTCCACCATGCTAGTACCTTTGAGCTCACTTCCGTGTCATCACAATGGATCAGGTTGCTCATCAACTGAAGTGGAAGCAATTAAAGGCTGCATATCAACAACGGCTGCTGCAGCAGCTGCTAACGACCCTTTGCTTAGTGGTTACTTAGGCTCCTGGAAAAAGAATCGGTATCTGAGTGGAAACTTCTCCGTGAGCGGAGACACCATGGAAGCCATTGTTCAATGTCTTGTATTCCTCAAGGCTTTCTCTGTACGTCAGTCATTTTAAGGGAACTTATCTTATTTGCAAGTGATGTAGTCGTAGTCATTGTAAAAAAATCCGTGTAAAACTCCTTCCCATTTTAAGTGGATTCTCTCCCCTCCTCTTCCCTTAGAGTTACAATACGGCGCCCAATTTTCGTGATGTTTCCAAGTTTTGTGAAGCATTGAAAATGGAAACCATATTATTGTGTTAGATGTTTCCTCTTTTCCTTCACTTTGCGTGACACTTTTTATTATTTTCACTCTCGTAGTCGTGCTTGTTTTGTGAATTCCACCCAGTAAGTGCACCTCTAGATTGAAGCACCTGCCTATAGTTTACTCTTGCCCATTTTTGCCAAGCATTTCACGATTTAAAAGTAATATGAGCTTTGGGTGAATAGGAAGGCTTGTGAAGCGGAGTTGCCGGAGTTGGGCATTGTGAGAAAAAGTTTTTTGAGCTCAAAAGAAATGCGAATTTGAGCATTGCGAAAATTTATAATGATAAAATCTAATAATACCTTTGCATTCATTACCATTATGGATGGAGATCACTCAAACGTGGATAGTTATCTCGGATAAGTGCAATTTCCTCTTGTGAAAGTACGTCGTAAAAGGTAAAAAAGGCTTCCGTGAATAAAAGCCGCGTTATTAGAAAAGACTTGTGAGGACTCGTGTTGAAAAAAATAGGATAATATTTTTTCAATAAAAAGGCTATATTTCGAAACATACGTACGAGTATATTCGTCATCCGTGTGAAAAACACTCTTGTGTATAAAGACGTAACCCTTTGTAATAAGTAGCTATAGATAGAGCTATACATAAGCAATACCTTAAAGCTGGATTTGCCCTACTCTCAAAAAATCCAGCATTTTGAAAGACTAACCGGAACTTGCCTCGTTGCCAGTCCATTAACGCCGACATTTCTTTTTGTGCATGGAATACATAATATTTTCATTAGATTATTGCTTTTATTCAGAGATTCCTTTTTGGCTTTCCATTTTTCTCCGAGAGCGTCTCCTTCCTATTTTTCGTTAGCAATTCTGGAACTCGCTAGTGTTTGCTTTCTCGCGCCAAGACGACTTAAACCGGTTTGTTTAAAATGAAGAGTAAAGCTCATCTGTATAATTTGTATTGTGTCTATAGAAATCCTCCTTTTCAAGAGCTTGATTATATGCATAAAAAACGTGGGAGGGAAAGAGGGTGAATGGAAATGGGAAATCCTCCGTTTTCAATAATATTCCGTGAGGAAAAACAAGAGAGAAAAATTATTGAAGAATGGGAAGGATGTAAGTTACAAAAGACTCAGAAATCATATAGATTTTCCAACAAATGAGCAAAAATTGTACGAGAATAAGAGCAAACGGAAGTATAAGAATAAGAAGGGAAGTCTGAGAGTGAGAGGGTGAGAGGGAATGTTAATTAAAGGAAGGAGAGAGAAACACTCTGAGAAAACAGCAGAAGGAAATAATGTTTCTCATCGACTTTTTACACCATCCTCAGCATGCAAATGAAGAAATACGAGCTAGCACGTATAGAACGCAAGAGGAAAATGGGTGAAAGCAATCGGTAATTTGTCATGAACAACTTGGAATACCAAATTTTCTCTGGCTTACACTTTGACTCTAGAAGTAAGCGACCTTATTTCATTTCCAAACTCAACCCTTTCCCACCGTTTTCCCTTCTCTTTTTCAATCCGTTAATTCTGAATAGCCTCTCTAATGCTTGTACTTCCTTCCTTTTACTTCGAAAGGGTAAAGAGAGAACACTTATACTCACGAGGGAATACGTTTTGGTGAAGTTTAAACCAAGCCAAACGAAATATTGGTTCTAGTGTACTTTATGGCGTAGATTACGAATCTGAAATCCGTTTTCTGTAAA